>JBAMAV010001551.1:0-200299 GCA_037043315.1 Amiota communis | reverse complement strand
AGTATTTTGCCTTCCAGGCAGGTGGCAATTAAGCCGTACAATTGTATGAGACAGTTAGTGCATTGGGAATTCAAATATCCTCCAAGCAGCCTCAGTGGAACCAACAAATCTACCATTTAAGAAATTTCAGATCTCATCTATAACGATTTCATTCGGCCCAACATTCTCAACACCAAATTCTAAAGTCGCACAATCATACCCTTTATAAACATACTTGTAAATGTATTTGACAATCTTAACAGTCGTGCAAACTTCAACATTCAAATGACAATTGAACTTAGCAAGAAGATACGGATTGTATGGGACTACAAATCTATTATTAACACTATGCCCACGAACATCAACAGAAACACCATAATCACGACGTCTATGTACTGGATAACCATTCACACTATCATGAGTACGTTCTGAGAAATCTTTATGAAAATTTTTAGAACATTTTCCTTTTCGCATGCACACTGAATTAGGATTAAGAACACCGCAGGGACCATGAATCATATGAGTTTTTACTAATTTATGTAATTTTGGATGAGTATGAGGGTCAGAAATTTCAGCAGAAACAATTTTATCAATACTTTCAATACTATCAACTCTATCATCATTTTCCAAAGTCAACAAAATATGTGCATATGGAAGACCATGTTTTTGAAATTCAATTGTGTAAATAATAGCATCAACTTTACCGAATATCTGGTGTTTAACTATCAAGTTGATCAGTTCATTCAATTTAATTTTGAAAACGCGAACAACAATATCAGATCGAAAGTGAGCCTTAGCCCCATTTAATGTTTCGATAATTTCGGGCCAATTTGGATTACATGCTATAGTTATGAATAAAGAAGGTTTTCCCTTTGGCTGCACAATATACATAGCATCTAAGTAATTCTGGAACATATTTCGGGGAGAACCTATGAATGTGGAAGGCAAAATTACTTTATGACCAAGCATTACCATTTGGATTGTGCTTTATAAAATCACTTAAGTTATTATAAAGGTCAGCACGTAGAGCAGTCTGATTTTGTTTAATGAAATGTAATCTGGTACTTTCAATTCGAACGTACATTTCAACGATCCACTGAAGAAATAATTTTTGGGAAGAATTTAGAAGACTAAAATCATCACGAATAGCAAGACGATAACATGTATACTGTAACATGTATACTGTAACATAGTAACTTTTTTCGAGGAGCATGAGAATTAGAAGTAGAAGCAATGTTATGTGACATATTTACATGCCAACCGGTATCACCATTAGGAAACAACAAATGATATGCCAATGGATCTAATGAAGAGTCCAAAACAGAAACATTATGAAGTTCTCGTGAAAATTTCAGAAAACCAACCATACCTCTCTCAAAAGGCGGTTCACCGTCATCGCTTCTAAAAATAGCTGCAACATCAGTCTGAATAGCATCGTAATATCTACGAAGATCACACTCTTTATTCACCTTAATCATCGTACAAACATTAGCAATTGTATTCTCAGAACGGTGACAATATTCAGCCATTGACCTAAAAGAACGTACAAACACATTTACATGATCTAACTCATTAGCTAATTCATACATAATAGACACATTTCATCCATTATTTGCTCTAGCATTCAGTCTATGACGTACAGCAGTTTCAACGTCGTAAATAAAAGCTTTGCATATGCCGGATCACTACAAAAACCCGAAGTAATTGAAGCAGATCGTTGGTAAAATACGTCATGACTCTTTAAATGATAAATTCCATTCCAAACTCTGTCATCTTATTTAAATTAAGAACTTATCATTGCAAATGAAGCATTATAAGAACGAATATTATGAAGGTAATTCTTGGAGCGTTGTTTAATGACATTGTCATTTGAGTTCAAACTTTGAACTAAATTCACAAAAAGAACATTCTGAATGAGGGGTGGTATTGGAACATTTCCCTTATGACAACACAAAGTTAAAGCTCTAGTGTTACGTAAAGTAATTTCAGATTGAAAATGTTTTGCTGAACAGAAATCACAACGTAATATTAAAGACCCACAGTTAAAAGACTCAAAATTACGGGGAATTAAATTCAATGCAATTTTATACGTTCCATTCAATAAATCAATATTTTGATTATTTGAAGTACTTGCGACTTGTACATTTCGAAGTGATCTCATGTTATTTCTGTGGCGTCTATGCTGATTTATACCAGTTAAAGCAGGTCGGGAAGGCGTATTGAATAATGTTAAAATTATGAAAAAAACAAATAAATAAAAGTCGCAAATTTTTCGCAAACCAGGCACAAAACACTTTGTAACTGTTAAGAATACGGATTATGCTGATTCATGCCACACAGGCGTCAAAGCTTATAAAATTGTATGGATAAATTATAAAACCAATTAAAAATCAGAAAGAAGGCTATCATTGGCTATGCCAAAGATGTAATACTCTTCACGCTCCACCGACTTGCATCCAACCTTCCTTTCTTAGCATCACATCAGTTTGTGTGGCAATTTTATTGTACTTTTATTCTTTATAAGTTTCTCATTTAATTTGGGTTTGTATGGGAGGTACCCCTCCTGGTAATCCTAGGATCATGAAATTTACACGGTTGATGGATATAGATAGAAAACCTATATTGTTCAAATTTCAGTTCGATACGTTAAAAAACAAAAAACTTTTTCTAATTAGAACATTAATTTAAAGGGGTGTTTGTATGGGAGGTACCCCCGCTATGATCCGATTCGGCTGAAAAACAAATTTCAGCTTTCTAGCTCAAAAACTGAGGGACTAGTTTGCATACATACTGACAGACAGACGGACATGGCTTAATCAAATCGTCTCATGGAGCTGATCACAAATATATATACTTTATGTAGTCTGCGATTTCTCCTTCTGTGTGTTACAAACTTCATGACAAACTTATAATACTATTCACTCCCGCAAGAGCATAATAAGCGAAAGGAACATGTACACTGTTGCAATAGCAATATCTGACTGACGGGCGTCAAAGCTAAATAGCTCTTCTTATTACCAATTTTGGCATACCCAAAAACAAATTGAATGAATGAAGAAACGATGTCTCCGCTGCACATCTCTTGCACATAGTCAGACACAGCCGTTGATGTTGGGAGCGAAGTAGAATGGGAGAATAGAGAAGTTTGTGTGTCACTCTCTTCTGTTCTATTGCTGTACGCTCATCGGTTGTATGTAAAGCCATTTGTTTGTTGTTGTGCAATTCTCGCAAAAATGTTGTTCATCGCTGTCAGTAAACACAAAACAAAAACAAATGTTCATTATGAGTTGCCTGCAACTGTTACATGCTGTTGATATTCAATTTTATTGTGTGCTCATGTTACTTCTCATGACAAATCCACATTTGAAAATTGCTGGCCGCACAATGGTACAATTTTAGAAGCATTGCAAAAGTTATAAACTGTTTACAACTGACTACGAAAATGACTGTGTTAGATTTATTGTTCAAGTTAGCAATAAAATTAAATATTTAATTTATGCATTTCATGGTATAGGTCCTACATTGTTTCGAATACAGGTTATTTAACATTTATAGAGTGCAGTTGCATTAAACTAGCCTTACAAATAATAAGATTAATAAATTTTAAATATGATCCCATGTAAAGGAATTTATAATATTAAGTTGTATAACAGAGTTCCAAAGAGTTAAACAGTCTGGCAAACAGGATTAAACCTAAAGAAACTATAACGCAACAATGAATTTGCATATAATGAAGACATAAACTTGTCTTTCGTTAAGGGAATCTATTTAAAATAAATTCATTTACTTTAGTAATAATCCACAATGTGAAATGCAATTGTGTACATGGAAATGTTTGCTGAGGTGAAGTCGTCGTAATGCTTCTCAAACTGTGTATTTCCTTCTTGAGTAGGCATAGCAACAGCAATTATTGTAAAACTGTGATAATTTGTTTCTTCATGGTTTTTGGTATGTGTACTTTTGCTTTTTCTTTATTGTTTGCCATATAGAAATCGTGTTGTACGCTAGTAAATTGCGAAATAAATTTAATTGAACATTACTGCATTCTATAATAAATTGTCAAACTATACATTCATTTTTACATCACATTATACCCTACATAAGGGCAATAGAAATAAGGTAGAAACCAGTGCTTGTTGACATCCCTCCTTCATTGAGTACATTTTAACATAACTCACAAATTTCACAAAATATTAACATTTTTTTCAGTTCGGTTTGAATAAAACACCTTCAAACACCATCGAGCATCGAACAATAGAGAAAATTGAGAACCGCATGATTTTCGTTCGAATTATCCAGTCTATTTATTTTCATGGTCTTTGATTAAGAAACCATAGATTATTTCAACAACACATCGACTATTTCGATTAATCTATAGCCATCCCTAAAGGCCCTTTTAGACGGTCAGTTCCAAAGGCGCATTAAGTGTTGAGAGCACCCTAGGCAAGCTCCTGATGGTGGCCATCTATTTTGGAAAACAATAAAGTAGGCTATGACATGAGTACCCTTAACAGGTGGACATGAATGAAAAATGTGATGAGGATGAAGAATGCAAAAGGCAAAGCATATGGACATCGTGATAGTTTAAAGGTAGTAACAATTTTGAAATCATATGAAAAACAACAAGTCACCAGGAGAAGACAACATAACAGCTGAACTATTAAAAAATGCTAGCGAAAAATTTGTTGAAAGGATGCACCATCTAATAACGCTTATATGGGGCAAGAAACCTTGCCCAACGATTGCAATACAGCGCTTATAACCATTCCATAAAAAAGGAGAAAAAACTGTCTGTAAAAACTACCGCGGTATCTCACTTCCAACACAATGTATAAAATTCTATCAAGAGTCCTCAACAATAGACTCATACAATACGCTGAAAAAGTACTACCGGAATATCAATGCAGTTTTCGGCCAGGAAGATCGACGACAGACCAAATCTTCTAAATCAAGCAATCAATGGAAAAATGTTACGAACACAACATCGACGTACATTTGTTATTCATTGATTTCAAACAAGCATTCGATACTATAAACAGATTGACTATTCCTGCAGCATTTAAAATATGTAAAATCCCAGAAAAATTAACAAGATTAATAGTGATGACCTTGCGTAACACCATATTAAAAATTATGATGCAAGACATAAAATCAGAAGCATTTTCCATAAAGAACGGCATTCGTCAGGGCGATACACTCTCTTCAACAATTTTTAATTCATTGCTGTGCTGCGCAATAGATGAAGTGTGCGACGCCAAACGGACTGGACATATATAAAACAGAACCATACAAATATATGCATACGCGGACGACATTGCAATAGTAAGTAGAAATAAAAACGCACCTTTAGCCACTTTCTCTGATATTGAAACGGCAGCAGGTAAAATTGGACTAAAAATCAACGAAGAAAAGACCAAATATATGCTCATGTCCAGAGCGAAAAAAAGACAAATTTTAAAAACAATTAAGCTTGGAAAATATGAATTTGAAGCAGTAAGCACATTCACATATCTTGGCTACAAACTGACAGCAGACAACTCCATGAGCGTAACAATTGACGAAAGAATACAAGCAGCCAGTAGATCTTTCGCATTACTTATAAAACTCTTCAAATCAAAACTGCTTAACAGATCCTGCAAACTAACACTGTATAGGACAGTGGTGCGACCAGTCTTGTGCTATGGAGCTGAAACTTGGATTTTGAGCGAAAAAGACAAAACAAAATTGCTGACATTCAAAAGAAAAATTCTCCGAAAAATCTTCGGCGCAGTTAAAACTGGGCCTGAGAATAAGATGGAACGACGAACTTGAACACCTAATCCAAGGTGAAAACGTGATGCGATTTATCAAAGCGCAACGCATAAGGTAGCTAGGCCATGTAACAAGAATGGACGAATCAAGAGCGCAAAGAAAAATTCTAGATGCGAAGTCATTCAACGGCAAAGCAAGGGGAAGACTAAGATCAAGATGGATGGACGAATTAAACGAAGACCTAAAGAAACTACAACTGGAAGACTGGAAAAGGGCGGCAAAAGATCGAGTAACATGGAGACATATTGTTCATCACGCTCACAAAGAGCTGTAGCGCCAATTGATGATGATGATGAATAATTTTGATTCTATGTTAAGAATCGCTAACGAATTTAATCTTTTATCTGACACGGTTGAGCGAAGATAATTTTTCACAGTCCGCTCACCGATGCAATTGCTGCATGCCGTCGATACGCATATTCTTAAATCTTGTGCCGGACCCTTAGACTTAGATCCCAACAGAGTTTTTCCAGCTAAGAACGGCCCAGGGCGGAGTTGGTGGGACAGGGGTAGATAATTCATCATTTATTCTTATCTCTACAAAACCACTAGACCTGTTCAAAATAAACAAAATAAACTAATCATAATTTCAGCAAATATAAAATAAAAAAAAATCGGGCAGGTAGTATCGCTACACTACCATGATTGTTTTTCCGTGAAAACGTTTTTCATGAACCATTATTATTACATAGTATAAAGCAAAGTCGAAATTCAAATTGTTCGGATACAAAGAACTTCTAACCCACGCAACGATCATTTTCCTGTGAACCTTAATATGATAATACAGTTATGTACTGTTAATGAATATTAACTTAACTTTATTTGTTACTTTTCTTATTTAAATTTATTATATTTACCGCAGGGTAATGATGGGAGAAATAAGATATTATTTAGGGTTTGCATGTCAATTGTGTGTCGCACGCGTATGTTACACAGGTCCCGGTCAGCTTTTAATATAAAAAGTCAAAAGTTCCCAAATATCGATAAGTAAAAATGATATGATTAAGTTTCGTAATCATAATGATGATAATGATCAACAAATGTTACACATGCATGCATTTTTATTGAGCTACTACCAATCAGGGTGCAAATACCTCATGAACTATCATGTAGTGATCGCCAAGTAATATTAATTTACAGTATTATTTGTATTTACAATGAATTAATTGTTCAGTAATAAGTGATTAAAGTGACGTCTTTTCAGTTGCTGTATTGGGGTGGAGTGAACAAGTTTCCTTGCCAGTCTATTCGTGTGGTTCTTCAGTCTATCACTGTACCGACTTGAATGGAAATTGATCTGACTATCAACATAGGCATCGTCTAGATCGTGGTAAATGCGACTGTTCTTAACATACCAAGGGCAGCCAGTGGTTGTGCGCAGTGCATAGTTCTGTAATCATTGCACTTTCAATCGATGGGACCTGACTGCCGTTTCCCATATTTGAATCCCATATCTCCATATCAGCGCGATAGCTTAACAATAGACTGTCCTCTTATTCTGCAGCGACAGACTGCTTCTTCTACATGGTAGCCACAAGAGGTGACGCAGTCTGCTTCTACAAGTCGCTACTGTGACTTGTACATGTTTTCGAAAAGTGAGCCGCCTATCCAGGATTAGACCCAGGTATTTGCCATCAGATTTTTGCTCCAGGTTCATTCCATTGAGGGCAAAAGGTGCGGGAAGTCGTCTTCTAATCGTGAAGCAGACATTGCTACTTTTAGTTGGGTTGAGCTGAACGTTCCACCTCCGAGCACAGGCAGTCAGTTTATCTAAGTAATTCTGCAGGACCAGGGCGCTCGTAGCGCTGCATGTGCTACTCACCATGAAGCAAACATCGTCTGCGTACGTTGCCATGAGTAGGAACTTAGGTGGAATTCCGAGAGTAACGGCATCAGGAACGGGCATATCTGCGGCAAAGAAAGAATATAAGAAGGATCCAAACACGGTTCCCCGGGGCACGCCTGCACCCACAGGGTGTGGGGATAACTGTGTCGCGGCTTTGATCTTCTTCAGTAGCCTCTGATTCCACACGCGGTCAAAAGCCTGAGCGACGTCGAGGAAGGCTGCATTACAAAACATTTTTCCATCTAGTGCCTCCAATATATGGTCGGTGGTGCTGTGCAGCTGTTCCACAGTACCATGTCCTGCTCGAAAACCGAATTGTTGATTGGAACAAAAAAATAAAGCAACAAGAAAAAATATAAAGCAAACAACAATAACAAAAGTGAATGTGCATAAAGGGATAGGAAATAAATATACATAGAACAAAAATAAAATACACACAAAACAACAACAAAAGCAAAAACAACAAATTGCACGAAAATTTGTACAGCCAAAAAATGGCAAAATTGCGACGCTTCCCACACCGCCCACCGCAATGGTACACAGCTCTAGGTTAGGTTAGGTTTGCTTGGCTGATCAAGAGATCTCACATAGACCAATAATGGTCCTTTGTGTTGCCAAGAAGAAGTATGGAGACTCTTTAAATGCTGTTTTTTATGCACTTTTTTGCGAGCTTTAACAAACTGCTACTTTTCTGATCCGCGATACTTTCCAAGGAGAGGAAAGACACAGATCCGAGACAGCTAAAGCGTGATCTGTTGAGAGCTGGACATTGGCAAAGTAGGTGTTCTAGAGTTCCCCTAGCATTTACCTCGTGGCATGATGTACATGCATCACTCTGTATCAAGCCCAATTTGGCTGCGTGGGAAGGTGTTAAACAGTGTCCCGTGAGTATTCCGACTAATAACTTGCAATCCTCTCTTGGGAGAGCTAAGATGTAGTTGGTAGTCTTATTATTAACAGAGCGAAGCATGATTTTTGCGGTTCTGCAAGAGAGTGTGCCATTCCACATTCTCTTCGCCTCCTGAATCGTTGCTTCGTCTATTTCTGTTTTTAACGTGGACAGAGAGGGACGTAAGTATGACGCACTTACCTCAGCTTGGCTAGCGCCAGCTTTAGCGAGTGCGTCTGCTTCTTCGTTCCCTTCAATTCCTTTATGTCCCGGTACCCAAAAGATGGTGACTCGTCTGTCCAAACAGAGTTCGTCGATTTTGGTTCTACATTGTTGAACACAGTACGATTTCGTCATCACCGCCGCTATTGACTTTATGGCTGCTTGGCTGTCGATGAATATGTTTATTTGGGAGTTTAGAGGAGTTAGCTCGGCTGCTAATTCTGCAGCTTTTGTAGCCGCATAAATCTCAGCCTGAAACACGCTGCAGTAGTCTGGAAGCTTATATGACCGTTTAAGGTCAAGCTCTGAGCAGAATACTGCAGCCCCCACTCCCTCTGCCATTTTAGATCCGTCTGTAAACAGGTTGCAAGTATGACCGCCAAACTGGAGTCCCCTTTGCCACCCATTATGTTCTATTACTACACTAGGCCCTCCATTGAAGTTGGCCTGGGGAATAACATAGTCAGAGCTATTGTTTAAACCTTCATGTATCTTACTGTGACCATAAGGCCTCTGTATCAACTGTCCTGTTACCTTTAGTCTTAGCGCAGACTTCTTTGCAGTGTTCTTCGCTGCCAAGCCTATAGGTTGAAGGTCGAGTATTCTATCAAGTGCTGTTGTAGGGGTGGTGCGCATTGCACCAGTTATACAAAGCCCTGCGATTCTCTGTACCTTCTCCAACTTTTTGAAGTATGTCTTTTTGTTGACACTTGTCCACCATACCAAGATACCATAGAGTAATATAGGTCTAACCACTGCCGTGTACATCCAATATGTTAGACGGGAAGATAAACCCCATGTCTTTCCGAGCATTTTCCTGCAAGCATAAAAGGCATTGAGAGCTTTCCTCACCCTTTCCTCCACATTTAACTTCCACGTCAATTTGTTATCCAATATGACTCGAAGATATTTTGTAGACATCTTTGGTGCCAGTACAATGTTTCATAATTTAGGAGGGAGCCAGTGCGGAATCTTGTATTTTGTTGTGAAAAGTACTAAGTCCGTCTTGTCTGGATTCACATCCAGTCCCACATTGCTTGCCCAGTCTTTAATTTCTTTAAGTGCCCCATCGAGTACTTGACTCATTGAGCTAAGGCACTTGCCTGAGATGATTACGGCCAGGTCATCTGCATAGGCAGTTAACCTTGCACCTCCACCTCGCATTTTATTAAGAATTTTATTCATTACAAGTGTCCAAAGCAGCGGAGAGATTACGCCCCCTTGAGGCGTACCTCTGTTTGCCTTCCTTGCCAGACTCGTCGCACCCCATTCAGCCACCACTGTCCGGCAGTTCAGTAGACTGCCGATCCAGTGCCGTATGGATGGATGTGCGTCAATTGATTCAAGACCCTCTAACAGCGCTTCTGTCGAAACGTTGTTAAAGGCTCCTGATATGTCAAGGAAGACACCTATGGCATACTCTCCGTACTGTATGGCCCTTTCTATCTGCATCACGACCTTATGAAGCGCAGTCTCAGTGGACTTGCCTTTCGTATAGGCGTGTTGGTCTCTCGATATTAGATACGGTGAAACCTTTTCCTTAATATACGAGTCCAATAGTCTTTCAAACGTCTTTAGTATGAATGAAGTGAGGCTTATTGGCCGATAGTCCTTTGGATACAAGTGGCTGCTCTTACCTGGCTTTGGTATGAAAACAACCCTTGAGAGTCTCCAGTTCTTCGGAACATAATTAAACCTCAGGCAATTCCTGAAGATTCCTTTAAGCCATGGTGTCAGTACAGCACAACCCTTTTGCAAGAGCGCAGGAAAGATGCCGTCTGGTCCCGGGGATTTAAAGGGTTCAAACGATTTTAAGGCCCATTCCAGTCTAACTGATGTAATTAAGCCTTCACATACCTCATTGATTACACCCCGTGTCGTTACAGTTGCGTCTGAAACCTCAGTACAGCCAGGAAAGTGGGCTTCTATAAGAGTTTCCAGCGTTTCCTTTCCGTCTTTGGTCCATTCGCCTGTGTCTTTGCGGATTAGTGAAGGGATTATAGGAGACTTGGCAAGTATTTTCCGAAGTCTCGACGCCTCAGAAGTCTTGTACAAATTACCACAGAAGATCTGCCAGGATCTCCTCTTGGCTCTCCTTATCTCTTTTTTGTATAGCGATAGTAGTGTCTTATATTCTCTCCAGCACTCTTCACAATTAGCAAGTTTGGCTAGCTTAAAGAACTCTCTAAGTTCCTGTCTTTGCTTACCAACGTCCTTATTCCACCATGGGGGCTTGGATTTGCGTCCAAGTCTCGTAGGCAGGCAGGATTTATGGTAAGCTAGAAGGATTTTAGATGTTATGAGTTCTGTCACTGCCTCAACGTCGCTGCTAGTAGTGATCTGAGGAACATTTCTTAAGTATCCCTTTAACAAGTTCTCATATAGGCCCCAGTTCGTATTTCTAGGGTTCCTAAATATGTCATTCGTTCTTAGTGGGATCTTTATATCTACAGTGAAACTTATATAACTATGATCGGAGAAGGAGGGTTGCTCAAGCACCTTCCAATCCAAGATCTGTATATTGTCACCGTAAAAGAGAGTTATGTCCAATACATCCTCCGATGTTGGACCCTTATAAGTTGGAATATTTCCCCTATTTGCTATACTTACATTATACTGTAATATATAGTTAAAGAGGTACTCACCACGTTGGTTGATGTCCTTACTACCCCATAGAGGGTGGTGCGAATTAGCGTCTGCACCTACCACTATCCTCCATCCACGTTGACCGGCCTCCTCCATGAGATTTTGTAGCTCCATGGGCGGTGCCTCGGCGTCGTGTGCCATGTAGCAGGAGGCAAGGAGTTTGTGCCCATCGTCCCCCTCTACGACAATCACTGCCAGGTCATCTGTGCTAAGATTGGATAATAAATATGCGTTAATATTTTTCTTTACAAGGATGACAGATCTAATCTTCCTTACCATTGCAGCATGAAAAATTCTGTAGTTTTTCGACCCCAATCCAGAGACCTTGTTCCCGGAGGATAGCCAGGGCTCTTGGATCAGGGCCACGTCATAGCTGCCTTCCTCTAACGTGAGGAGCAGCTCGGCCGAAGCCGCCTTACTGTGATGGAGGTTTATTTGCAATACTTTCCCCATCAGGTTCAGCAATGCGTTGTACGGGTGTAGCTGTAGTCGCCGACACTCCGTCTGTCCCCTCCATCTTTTCTTCCCCGTGCAGCTGAAGGGTTTCAGTAGAGTTGGTCACAGATTCGAGTCCGAGATCCCTCTCTACTTCTCCCGCTTCCAGCGTGTTGACGTTACCATCCTTCGGGTGACGTTTCTTGAGGCGCAGGTATACACTACCCGTTCCCCACGACATCTTCCCGTGTCGCTGGTATAGTATGTCCTCTGCCTCTTTGTTTATTTGGAGGATCAGATCTTGATTGCCTTTTTTGTCTGGCTTACTGGCGTGAAGCAGCTTCCAATCGATAGTTGGAACATCAGGATTCTGCCGCCGGAATAGCAGTAGAGTGACTTCCGGTTTTAACGTGTTAGGTACTCGTACCTTGGCACGCGGTACACACGGAATATCGTTTCTATCCACTATCTCCAGCTTCGCGCCTTCCCAAAGTCCTTCTATCTTGGGAGCTACCTCCGTAATCCACTTCAAAGTTAGCTCATCGTTGCATTTTAGGATTTTAACTCCCATATACCACCCTGCTCCTTCAAACGAGGGCGAGGGTTTGTCGGGTTCATCCGTCAGCCTTTTAACGATGGCATTTAAAATTTTTGAGTCCACCTGTCTCCATTGATCCGCCGTCATCTGTCCATTCGGGTGATTCCGGTCAATGAGCGCTACGATCAAGTGCCGTTTAGCTACTTCATTGACTTTCATCGCCTTCTTGGAAGTGGTTGGCTGGTCAATTGGTGTATCAGGTTTCTGAGTGCGAAGACGTTTGGCCTCAGGCTTTTCTTCATCCTTAGACCGCTGTCTTTTCGGCTCTTTGATACTCTTCGCAACATTCTCCTCAATTCTGTTCACGAAGGCAGGATGCGTCGTCGCATGTTTATCACTCTGCGCGAAGTGCTCTCTACCTTTCGTGACAGTCTCCGTTGCCCATTTAAGGTCCTCCCGTTCTTTAGACGATAGAGTCACCTTAGTTCCCAGGCGTAGTTTTATTTTCACAGCTGCCTTATATTGAGCAAGTGCTTTCAAGCTTTCCTTACTGGGCCTCTTCTTCGGCCCACTCCTGCTAACGGATGTGGTACCTGGCGTCGAGGCCTTTGGGGAACTCAGAAGCTCTTCCTCGGCAGCTGTGTTCATGGTTGCCACGCTACTCACGCTTTCGAGGTCCGAGTCTATATCGACTGCAGTACCCCTGATGGCTAACCCCTTTTTTGTGCTTGTACTGGCAGTAACATTACAACCACTATAACCTGCTCCCGTTACAGTAGAGGTATGGCCACTGGCGACACGGTTCATAGAATCCCCGTGCCCGCCGGTGGTAGCAGCCAATTCTCCCACCGACGTTTGAACCGATATCCCGGTTCGTGTATCTTCATCTTTTCCAGTCTCCATTTGAGTTTTTTTATTCGGGGGTCCCTACCCCTAGCATTTTATTCCTACTGCCAGGAACCTCTTAGCAATGACCTTTGTACTAGCTCCCCTATCCCTCCTTGTGGCAACATGTAAAGTTATCCTCCGAGGAGATACAGGGAAGTTCGTACAACGGTCTTGGCTAGGCACCACCTGTTTGCATTGCTGCAAATCAGGTAGACCCAGCAACACTGCAAACGGTGGTACCCATTGCCCAGTCGGCACCCGCGGGGAGGGTATAGCTGGAGGATTTTCGCCGACCCGTACACAGCTCTAACTAAACGTAATCAATTTTTTGATCCTTTAGCTACCGAGTGGTGTAATTAGAATTTGGTTGTGGAAAATAGTTTTGCAACTACAACACCAAACTGTATACCCCTTTTTCCTATCATCAATTTTTTAGGTTTACCCCTTGGTATCAAAATTACAGACGTATCCATGTCAAGAAATCAGCCAAATATGGCAAGCCGTTCTCAAGCAATGTGCTTAGAAAGAAGAAATTTTAGCCCCGATGAGCACATGTGATTGATGAAAATTTGAAATAAGAAGAGAGAAGATGATCGCTCTTTGTGAGCGACTTGTGCTGTCTTGTTTATTTCATGGTCTTTGTTTCACACAATGTACATATATGTACATCTCATTGACTAAAGATAATCTATCAAATAATCCAAATACTTTTGTTAACAGAGCAGACAGACAGAGAAAATTTATAGCGCTACACACACAAGTACGGTTTGAATATTCGTTTTCTGTTATACTGTTATTAGCGTGGTGTGTTTCACTCCCATTTTATTTTCTATTTAATAATAAAAAGTACATAAAATATTTAAGAAAAATTATGCTGTTAAGGAGCAGACAGAGAGTGCAAGCATTAAATATTGTTCTGTTCTACTATTATTCGCTTCATTCGTTGCCATGAAGCACCTTTATATCTTTATTAAATATTTAATAAAATGTTGAATTTATTATAATATTGAACAGTTTATAAAAAATCAAATATGTACTACATTATTAAGTATTTGTTAAAATATTATACATTCATTTCAATAAACATAAAAATAAAAGAAAAATTAACTGTCTTTACGAAATTTGTAAGCGACGCGATCATTGAAAATGCCCATACACACACTCATACATACACTTTAACTTATGTCTGCTTTAACTACCCAGTTGACCAAAACTTCCGAAAACGGTATTACTTATGAGAGTTAAGCGGGTTCTGAGCGGGTAAAAAAACCAGTTTCGGATCCGAAATCGTTACGTGAAATATTCATCTGTCGATCAGTTTTGGCCAGAGGAAACTATCATTAACGGGCCACGAAAACGGGCCGTTAACGGATCCGTTTTCGGCCCATCAATTAAACTGTTTTCGGGCCGCAAGTCAATCATTTAATGAAAAGAACTATTTACAATGAGCACAATTTATTTATAATAATAATTTCTAATTATTTCAACATGCTAGACAATAATAATAATATAAATATTTACAATTCAGAAAAAAGAAATATAAGAAATAACAAATACAAAATACTACTCCTTGCTCCGTTTGCCGATGATTTTTTCAGTTCCCGTCATCCTATCTTGAAGATGAAAGAATTAGAAAATATGAAATTTCACTTGATATTTTAATTTGTTACTTACTCACTCTGCGAATTTTTGCCACTTGAAGTAAATGCAATAAGTTGAGGATGAAGATGTGTTATTCACTAAATATTTAACATGAAAAAGGAAAAAAAACATTAAAAAAATGCACCACACACTTCACTTAATATTTCTATGAACTTACCTTGTTTTATACCGCCACTGTATGATCACTTGTTCGTACTAAGAAGAAGGATGAAAGAATTAGAAAAAATAAAATTTCACTTGATATTTTAATTTATTGTTTACTTACTCTGCGAATTTTTGCCACTAGGAATATATCCAATGAGTTGATGATGAAGATTAGTTATTCACTAAATATTCCACATGAAAAGGAAAAAAAAAAAATTAAAAAAATGCACCACACACTTCACTTAATATTTCTATGAACTTACCTTGTTTTATTAACAACAAATAATAATTTTTTTTTTCCTTTTTTTTCTGCGCTCGCGACTGCTGCACTAAATGTATACACAATAAAGAGGAAGAGCGCGAACGACAGCAAAACAAATACCGAAAATTTTGTGTTTGCGTCGTTTATCAGTTACGTCTTTTACTTATTATTGCTATTTATCTATGTATCCGTTTCATGTCCGAAATATTTCCGCGAACGTGAACGTTTCTGAGCATGAAACGGATATTTTTGCGGCGCTGACTTTTTGTTGTTGTCTTGTCGTCTCTTTTGTCTATTTTTTCTGATACATCCGTTTTGTACGGACGAAACACTCATTTCTGAGCCCGTTTTCGGAAGTTTCGACGGAAGTCCGCACGACATACGATGCTTGGTCAACTGGGTATTTTATTCTTCTCTTTTCCAACCACCAACCACCCCATCCCTTGCAATATTTCACAAGCACACGATGCTTCACCATACACATACTCACATATATGTACACCTTAACTTATGTTTGCTTTGACTATTTCATTCTTCCTCTTCTTCCCCTTGCACGTCTTACATTTTATGGCAATGATGAATAATAATATTACAATAATTAGCACTTTCCCGGTAGAATTTCCAAAAATGTTCTTTCACATTCTTCTAATTAGCCTATAACGAATACAACAAAAAAAAACTTAGCCAAATAGAGCAAGCCCTTCTCAAGCAATGCGCTTAGAAAGAAGGAATTTTTGCCCCGATGAGCACATATGATTGAAGAGAAGTGCGAAAATGCAACTGTAGTAATTGCTCGTGTGTTGTTGTTGTGTGTTATTTTGATTGATTGTTTTTGATTTTGAGATTATACAGAATTTGTTGTTGGGTATGGCAAAATTTGAAATAAGAAGATAGAAGATGATCGCTTTTGTGAGCGACTTGAGCTGTCTTGTTTATTTCATAGTCTTTGCTCCATACAATGTATTGTATATGTATGTACATCTCATTGACTAAAGATAATCTATCAAATAATACAAATACTTTTGTTAAGAGATCAGACAGACAGATAAAATTAATAGCACCACACACACATGTACGGTTTGAATATACGTTTTCTGTTTTACTGTTATTAGCGTAGTGTGTTACACTCACATTTTATTTTCTAAATAATAATAAAAAGTACATAAAATATTTAAGAAAAATTGTGCTGTTTACGGAGCAGACAGAGAATGTGTTGCGACGCAAATTAAAAAACCTTCATTTGCTTTCGCCGCCACTGTGCTTGCTCCGTTATTGCATTTTTGTTCCTTTTGCTTTAATTGTCGTTTCGACTCAAATTAGTTCTTTAGTTTGTCATAAAATCAGTAGAATGCAAGCAGAATATCAAAAAGGTAGTGAGAACGAGAGACAAGCGAGCACAGAGGTAAGTAAATAAAACATTGTATACATACATATGTAATAGAATAACTGTTATGGAATTTATATGTTATAGATTTTAGCGCTCATCATTGTTATAATTGGAATAAATAAACCAAAATACTAAAAATTTGAGTTTTGTTTTGTTTCACTTGGACGCTTAAAGTTCGTGATCGAAGAAGTCTCTACCGGCTGGGCACTAATCGCCAATTTGGAGATAATACTTTATGTATTTTAATCGGAGTTCATTCCTTTATACTACGTAAGTTTTGAATTTTCTGGTGAATTGTTTATAACAATTGGGCACTAGCTTAGTTGCTACAGACGTTAGTGAAATCGGTCAAGTTGATATCAGTACCACGCCGCTACAGGTGACAATTTCAAGGTCCGTACATTAGAGTGCTGTTATAAATCAACATGGATATGGAAAAAGAGAATGAAAGAAATTGTAGTGTTCACGGAACAAGTAACGTTAACGACAAAACTAAAATAAACAGCTACCGACCCATCTCACTAAATTCTTAAACCTTGGATAAAATGATTGCAAATCGACTATGGTGGTTTGTGTCCCAAAACAATCCAATCAACAGTGGACAGACTGGCTTTAAGAAGAGAAAATCAGTGTCGGTAAGTCTACTGAAGCAAGACTTTCTCATCACGTCAGCCCTTTCCTCCAAAAATCATATTTTTATCATTTCACTGGACTTCACCAAAGCCTTTGACAAAATAGGAATTCAATCCGTCATAGACGAGTTACATTCCCAAAATCATTAATTATGTCACTAGTTTCATGACTAATAGAAAACTAGTTTTATGCGCCAAACAATAATGTCTCCTCGATTCTCCCACGGCATCCCCCAAGGCTCCCCTACCGGTCATCTTATTCCTTACCGCATACAACAAGCTAACGCCTACGCTGATGATTACCTCATTATTAAAAAAATAAGCAACAGATCCTCAATAGATATAGAGCTCCTAATAACAGATATCCTTTCCTGGTGTGACTATTCTGGTGCAATACTCTCCTTTTTAAAATGCAAGCATTTGCATGTCTGTAGAAAGCATCACTGTCAAAGGACAATCTCTCCTACCCTTGCTCCAATTTCAGACGTAAAACCCCTAAAAATCCTTGAAATCAACTTCAATCAGAGATACAATTGGCACGATCATATTTTGAACCTTTTAATCTCTCTTAACTCCAGATTAAACATTATAAAATATCTCTCAAACAACAAATACAATTGCAATCAACTATCTATTATATCTGTCATAAACCTTATGATTATGTCAAAAATCGATTACGGCCTATACCTGTACGGAAACTCGTCAATATCTTACTTAAACGAAATCAAAGTCATTTATCATTCAGCTATTAGATTTGCCCTAGGAGCATTTAGATCAACTCCTATAAATAACATGCGAAACCCAAATAATGCCAATAGAATTTCGAAAGAAAACTCGTTACTTCTATGCTTATAAAACCAATACTCCTCTCAAACGACTCACCTTTAGCAACACCCCTCAAAACGATTTCAAATTCAGAAAACCCAATACCTAAAATTCCTTCTGCTATACATCTTTCTCTGCAACTTATCAAAAACCTAGGGCTCCCAACTTAACCACTACCCTCCATCATAAGCCCAAATCTACCCTGGACGCTCAACCTACCCGCCTTCAATACTGACCTTCACAAACTTCCAAAGTCTTCCACTTCACCGGTTATCTACCAACAAGAATTCCTGCATCTCAAAAGATTTAATAAAGAATTGTGTAAATGAGAAATTTCTCCTACCTCTCTACACCTCAACTTTTCCAACCGAAATCATCACCATCCATAATGCAGTACAGGGGGCTGAAGCAGCGCAAACCTACTTCGCCATTTGCACCGACTCTCTTCATTGCAAGCTTTGCCAACATTTCCAATCAATCATACTACCTACTAAACATCAGATAGTCCATTGTAAGAAGCTCCTTTTGACAGCGCAACCAAAAATCCATTAGTGGTACATTTTCAAACACTTTTTTTAAATCGGAGTCGCATGAAATTTCAATTAAAGTATCCATTTCTTGTTCACTGAGATTAAACATTTCTTCCTTTTCAACTTCGACAGAAAAATGATCTTTAATCCACATTTTATTTGAAGGAATATCTGGAAAGAAGTCTTTGAAAACTATTTATTAGATCCGAAAGGTGTTCTTGAATTGAGACTGATAGTGTTTCTAGATGTACATCTCCTTTATCATAGCATGGCTTTCAATAAATTTTTGTAAGGTTTCAAATGATTTAAAATCTCTTTTTGAAAGTCGTTGTTTCCACAAAGTCATTGTTTTAGTTATTGCAGCAAATTTAAATGCAATTCATTGAATGTACCAAATATGTCGCTACTTTTAATAGTCACTCGAAATCATGGAACCTATCCTTAAATGAAAAAATAGCATCTTTTTTAGATAGTGGGTGGTTCATTCAGAAATAACAAAGCTTCGTCTTTTAGCTCAAACAGACGTTTCAAAACGTTTCCTTTTGAAAGCCATCGTGAATTACAATGTGTATATGAGGAGGTGTTTACGATCACTCCCCATTCCCTTGCATAATTCGGTAAAAAGTTTGCTATTTATGTAGTTTACAAACTTGACACAATCTTCCAAAGTTATATTTAAATTTAAGGGCAAGCGTTTTACCGACAACGCTAGTCTATGCAAACTACAGTGCACCCATACACAATTAATGGCTAAAACTCGAATTTGTTTTAAAAAAAACCTTTATGACAGCCTGCCATTGCACATGCTCCGTCGCTACTTAAACCAACACACTTCATCCAATCAATTCCGTGACCAGTGACAAATTGATTGGTAAGCTTAAACATCTCATCTGAGGTCTGTCTTGTCGGTAGCCTTTAAAAAAAAAAAATATTCTTGTATGCTGTCTTCATCAATATATCTGATAAAACACATTAGATTTGCATTATCCTCGATATCTGTGTTTCATCAACTTGTAAGGAAAAAAAATATGCTTTTTTGTACTTTAGCAACTAGTTCTTCTTCCCAATGTTTGCAATATCGTCAATTCTACGTGTAACTGTGTCATTTGATAATGGTATTGCCGAAAATAAACTTTTTTCCTTTATTATTCCACATAAGTTTTTAGCAACAATTTTGAAAGCCGGAAGTATTAATTTTTCTCCAGCACTATGAGGATACCCAGTCTCAGCTATTAATTTGGAAATTTCAAAAGCTGTCAAAGTGAGGTTTTCATTTGATTTGAGTGCATTTTTCAATGATTTTTGAGCAGCAAAAAAGTTAATTGCCTTATCAGAGTATTCAGAATGAAGTGTGTCTAAATGACGTTTCAACTTTGACAGTTTCATACTTTCATTTGAAAGTTTGTCATTGCAAATAACACATAGGGCAAATTACCCACACTTTGAGAAACGCTGTGGTAACCTATGTCATAATATAAATAAATAATGGTAAATTTTCTAATTTTTACATTAAAATTAAATAGACATGAGGAAAAGAAATTTCTAGAAGAAATTCGCTTTGTTTAATTGAACGAATAATATGGCATTATATTATACAATAAATAAAACATATTTGCCATTGGTATCATCTTGTAATTGTATACAATAGATAAACAATTTAAATATTGCGACACGTACAATTTTTTATATTTTTGTTTATATATTTGCGTGGTACGTACCTCGTAAGTTATCATCTTCTGCCAGTATCATATAACACAAAAGAATTGTCAATCTTTGGTATGATTTGATTTGTTTAGTTTAGTTTGACCTGGCCTTTGTCTAGACATCAGACTTATTGTATATTGATAAATGTTTATACATAGGTACATATAATATCGAACATATGTACTTATATCAATCAGCATTAAGAAATGAATATGTCATCATTATTATCTGTTTCTTTGTATTCAGAACAGAAATTTTGCACTGAACTGTCTTACTGTTTTTATAAAATAAATGAAATAATTTTTATTTATTATATACTAAGTATATCTGACATGTTTGACCTATGTTTGTATTATGTAACTATGTACCAGTGATGTAAAAAAGATCAATTTTATTCCTAATAAGAAGTTAAATATTTTTGATTATTTTAATATTTTTTTATCCTTCAATTTTCAATCACCCCGCATTTCTTATTGCCCATGGAATTTTCAAATAGTCCAGATGTGATGCATCACATTGGCTACAATAACTTTTATACATTTTGTCTGTTGTTGTTGTAGACGAAAATGTTGCATTATAGGAAAATGCAAATTTCACTCTGTGTCAATAGGATATAAATGATAATTTTTATTTATTTACGTGTATTTATATTTTTAAATTCTTCACACGAAGGGATTTCTATACAAAATTCCATGGTATGAAATCTTTAAAATATTAAATGATAAATTGTGAATTTTTACTTTTCACTATATTCTCTCACTCTTCGGCAACTCATGTGTATTCATTTATTTGAATTCACTCTGATGTCTTCAGTATCAAAATACATATTTCGATTTCTTTATATTTTAAATTATTACAAAATCTTCATCTGCAACCGAATTATTGGATATGGTTACATGTAACTTTTGATTTAAAATTATTTTTTATCGTATTATATTTTTGTTTAATCTGTTAGTTTATCTTTTCGTTTATATATTGACGTTTATTTTTATTTAATTTGTTAGTTAAAAATATTTAATTTTAATTTTGTTTGGAATTACTTTTTCTGGTAATTGAATTTCTTCAATTTTTACTTTTTTCTTTTTTTTTGAGTGGAATTCAAATATATTTGATTGTTTTGGCAGTAGCTATTGAACTGAACAATTTTGCAGTTGGGCAATCAAAGTCATTTTCATCTATATATTCCAACAATTAATTTGAATACATTTATCATCTGATGAATTCAGTATCGGAATACATATTTCGGTTTCTATATATTTTAATTTATTAAAAAAATCTTCATCTGCAACTGAATTATTGGATATGGTTACATTTGGCTTAAAATTATTTTTTATCGTATTTTATTTTCGTTTATAAATTTGAATTTATTTCTATTTAATTTTTTACTTATAAATTCATTTTATTTTTTTGTTGTATAAACTATAAATTTAATTGCTTGGTGCATCCATTGAGTCTGTCTCCTCATTTATGACAATGCTGATATTTTCTTGTTCAAAAATTTGTTATTTACTTATATATTTTTTTTTTTTTTTTTTGTGTAGTAAAAATATTTTAATTGTTTGGAAATTCAATTTGTGTCTGCAATGCTTTCAAATAATATTTTCTTTTTTTTTTTCTTGTGTTGTATAAACTATAAGTTTAATTGCTTGCATTTATAAAGTGATAGAAATTTTGTTTTTTAATTCAGCCTTTCCTTGCGTTGGAGTATATAGGTTTAACCGACTTAGCATTTCCTTTGGAAATATTTTCCTTGTAAAGCTCTTCGTTTAGCGTGATTATCACGTCTCTCTTGATAGCTGTACGCGAACGTAATTTAGGTTTTTCTTTTCATTTATTTTTATTTGATTTGTTAGTTATAAATAATTAATTTCCTTATTTTTAAAGTTCATTCTTTTCTTTTTTTTAATTTTTTTTTGTGTTGAGTAAAGCTTGTAAAGCTCTTCCTTTAGCGTGATTATCACGTCTCTCTCTTGATAGCTGTACGCGAACGTAATTTAGGTTTTTCTTCTCATTTATTAATTTACATTTATTTTTATTTGATTTGTTAGTTATAAATAATTAATTTCCTTATTTTTAAAATTCATTCTTCATTTTTTAAAATTTTTTTTTTTTGTGTTGAGTTATCGTACACCGATGCATCAAATCGACGATTGACGGTAATTCAATTTCTTGTGTTGTACATTTATGAAATGATAGAAATTTTGTTTTTTAATTCAGCCTTTCCTTGCGTTGGAGTATCACGTTTAACCGACTTAGCATTTCCTGTGGAAAGATTTTCTTTCTTGAACGTAATTTTACGCGTAATAATTTTAGAAATTTTTTCATTATTTTTTTGTTTTTTTTGTTTTGTGCAGTAAAAATATTTTAAGTGTTCCCTCCATAAATTGTTTGGAAATTCAATTTGTGTCTCTAATGCTTTCAAATGATATTTTCTTTTTTTTTTCTTGTGTTGTATAAACTATAAGTTAATTTGCTTGGTGCATCCGGTTCTTCATTTATAAAAAGATAGAAATTTTGTTATTTAATTCAGCCCTTCTCCTTGCGTTGGAGTTAAATGCGATTACTATTCCTAAGGCCTTAAAATGTTATTTTATTTTTGTTTTCCCCAGTGGCTTAATTTTTTATTTATAAATTCTTAATATAATTATATTTTATTGTTCATTCTTTATTTTTTCTTTTCCTTGATTAATTCGATATGACTTATACTTTGAAGGTTTACGTTTTTTTCCCAACGCCGACTGCGGAGTTTCTTAGTGTTTGTTGACTGCCATCCACATTGTTCAAAAATTTTTTATTTTCTTTGTAAAGCTCTTCCTTTAGCGTGATTACCACATCTTTCTTATTAGCTGTACGCGAACGTATTTTACGCGTAACAATTTTAGTAATTTTTTTAATAATTTTTTTTTTTTTTGGTGTAGTAAAAATATTTTTAGTGTTCACTCCAAAAATTGTTTGGAAATTCAATTTGTGTCTGCAATGCTTTCAAATGATATTTTTTTTTCTTTTTCTTGTGTTGTATAAACTATAAGTTTAATTCCTTGGTGCATCCGATTCTTCATTTATAAAAAGATAGAAATTTTGTTATTTAATTCAGCCCTTCTCCTTGCGTTGGAGTTAAATGCGATTACTATTCCTAAGGCCTTAAAATGTTATTTTATTTTTGTTTTCCCCAGTGGCTTAATTTTTTATTTATAAATTCTTAATATAATTATATTTTATTGTTCATTCTTTATTTTTTCTTTTCCTTGATTAATTCGATATGACTTATACTTTGAAGGTTTACGTTTTTTTCCCAACGCCGACTGCGGAGTTTCTTAGTGTTTGTTGACTGCCATCCACATTGTTCAAAAATTTTTTATTTTCTTTGTAAAGCTCTTCCTTTAGCGTGATTACCACATCTTTCTTATTAGCTGTACGCGAACGTATTTTACGCGTAACAATTTTAGTAATTTTTTTAATAATTTTTTTTTTTTTTTTTGTGTAGTAAAAATATTTTTAGTGTTCACTCCAAAAATTGTTTGGAAATTCAATTAGTGTCTCCAATGCTTTCAAATAATATTTTGAATCTTCCAGTTTTTTTAAAAATTAGTTATAAATTCTAAGTATTTTTATTTTTATTGAACTTCATAATTTTTTTTTTCTTTATTTTTTGAGTGAAATTAATTTCAATTTCTTCTGTTCTATAACTGAAAGACAATAAATAATTTATTTTCGATAGTATTGCATAATTGGTCAATATATTCCAGTTATCAAATCAGTATATTGATAAATGTATATATAGAGGTATATATAATATCGAACATATGTACATACTTATATAGGTCAACATTAAGAAATGAATTTGTCATCATTATTATCTGTTTCTTTGTGTTGAGAACAGAAATTTTGTACTGAATTGTCTTAATTTTTTATTAAAAAAAAAATTGACTATACTATTGGTTGCAGATCGATTCATTATAACATACATATGTATAGTACATATGGTTGGCATAAATGAATGTGTATGTTTGATCATACATATATTTCTTATACATATATTTCATTCAAAAAAAAATCTGACTTATGTAACCTAATTGCCATATATTCGTATGTGCATATGTAATTGTGTTTATCAAGTCTCGACAATCTCAAAGTAACTGGGTTTCGAGACTTCTCCGAATAAAATTAAAATCGAGTTCATTTCTGTGGATGAAAGTGGTTTCAATTGAAATGATTTTTAGGTTTCATCCAGATAACCCATGGCTTTCTCCTTTTTTGCACAAACATTAAGAATCAATATCTTATTTTTTCTTCCACTGTAATTCTTAAACTAAACCACAGTCGTGTTGGTAAAATTAATTTTAACACTTTAGACAGCTTCCTGTACTGGTGGTTCATAGCCTTCGGGCCTGTCGACAACAGTACGTTCAGCTGAAAAAACAGCATCGCTGCTCTTACCACCACCATTGTTGTACAATTCAAAAAGTTTGGAAATATCGAAACGTGGCTTCTTCAATACCTTTAACTTACGAATGTAGAAATCGTGCAATGGTTACCCATGCGTTGGCAGATCTTCTCGATATCCCTGGCAATAGTTTGTTGACCAATTACTGAAGATCGGCACCGCTAACCTCGCTGGAGATGATATCAGTCATGCGGGCATAGATCTTGCGGGCCTGATAGTGCTGCGCATTGTATGTTTCGCATTGGGATTGTTGATCCTTGGCGATAAAACTAATGTAGAAAACACGCAACAAGTAACCATCTATATTTGTCGGTGGTCAAATCCATGCCGTGGAAGTTTCACAAAGCATTGCGATCTTGCACATCTTCAGCGATGAGACAGAATTTACGAAAAGAAAGCTCTGGATCAATATCCTTCTGCAAATCAGCTAGGGAGAATCCAAAAACGCATCCCTTTAGGGTTGTTTATCTTGTTTTTTTTTTTTTGAAAGAAGTTTGAGTTGATTTTGATTGACCCGAATTGTCAAATTTTCAAAAAGTCCCGGCACTTTGAGTCACGAGACGTCCAGGGACCTAAGCCCGATTATGTGATTACCTATAATTTTCTCTAAACTAAGAACAGTGTGGTTGTGGTTGCAGTTAAAGCAGGCTTAAAAAGAATTAAGACCATACCAAATCTTGAATTTGAAGCATCTTTCATCCGAATACTACATTGTGTTGATCTGAAAGAATTAAAAAATCTTTTTATACAAAATGGAATTAATTTGAGGTGAATTAGTTTGGGTTGGTTTGACTATACTTCGTTAGTCAACTAATCTGTTGCTATAATATTGGATAAACTAAGTATCATTTTATACATTGGCTTAAAACATGACTAATCAATTGAATCGAATTCTTTTGTTTTCTCTGTGATTTTCAATAAAGTTATCTATTTATTTAAATCTCAAATGATGCAAATTAAGTGACAAAAAATACAGAAAAAATAAACAAAAATATAATAAATTTAACTGAAATCAACAATCACAGAGACATGAAGAAGTTTGCGAAAAAATATAAACAAAATGAAACAAAAACAAAACTGACTGACTGACTATCGGGTGCCGTGATTCTCGTTCACATGTTAGTCACATCGCCCTATAAGCATAAATGGGAAATAAATTACGTAAAGATAAAAATTCACAATAAATTAATTTTTTTATATTTTTTATTTATTTACAAAGACCAACTTATAACATTTGGGGATTTATTGATTGGTATTACTTGGTTGTTGGATAATTTGGGGGAGCATATTTTTGTTATATCTATGAATGTCTCTGATGTTTATGTTTTCTGTAAATATGAGAGGTTGGTTAATAATACTTTTCGCAGTATTGTCGGCGAACTCATTGCCTTTTTTGTTGATATGCCCAGGGATCCACAGAAGTTTAAATTTTGGGTAAGATTTTATTATCAACTTACGCACAGTAGAAGTATAATAGTCAGAGTTGTTAATGTTCTTCATTGCATCTATCGCCGACAAAGAGTCGGAGCAGATACAAACTTTCTCAGGTTTAGTTTGTAGAGTATTCAGGGCTACAAAAATTGCAATAATCTCTGATGAGGACACAAATGAGTAAAGGAGGAGAAGACCAGATTTTAGCATGAAATTTTCCGTTGTAATGGCAAATGAAGTGATGCCATTGATTTGAAAGCCGCCCGTGAAAATATAAGTGTAATCTTTTGTATCGTTTTTTACTTCTGCAAACTTTGCGCGATATATATGTGGTGCAGTATTGGCTATAGTAGGTGTATTCATGGAGGAGTTAATAGCATCTTTGTTGAGTAACCAGGGGGGAAGAGTATATGTAATTGAATTAGGGTAGAGGTATGGAATGTTGTTTGAAATGCACATGAGGATAATTCTGTCTATTGTAGATTGATATATGAGTTTGAAGTTTTAACAATGTTGTAGATAGGTGAATTGGAACAGTTAATAAGTGATTTCAAGAGTTGTTTTGTTAGATGGTTTCTTCTTATTTCCGTTGAGGGAATGTTTGACTCAAATAATATGTTGCTAATAGGTGTGGTACGGAATGCAGCAAGGGCCATTCTTAGCGCCGAATGAAGAGTGGAGTTAATAGGTCGGAGAGTGAATTTGGGAGAGAAGTCGAAGATGGGGAGACGTTATGATTTTTTGTGAATTTCCTTAATCTAATATTTTTAGGGTAGATATTAAAAAAAAAATATTGCTAATTTAAGACTTTGGGAGCAAAAACCTTCTGTAGAACAATTGAGAAACAAAAATCTTTTTTTAATAATAATGGATGGGTCTTAGCCCAAACTGTATAAAATGGCATAAAGATGAAATTAACTAGAAGAAGTTTTTATCCAAATTTCACATTTCTAGATATTATTTTTCTAAGCAAAAATATTCAAATAAACAGACGGATAGTTGGCGATTATATTGATTTAGTTAGTAATGCTGTTCAAAACTTTACACATATACTTTGTGAGCTTTTTCTCTTATATTTTGCATAAACTTGATACACACATACTATTTTTTTTATCCATTGAAGGGTTCAAATATTGTAAAACAAGAAATTCTCACGGTTCAAATTCTCTTTATAAATAAACAGATAGATATTTTAATATATTCAAACTTGAATGTATAAAAATACAATAGCATTCATCACCAATAGTTTAAACAATAATATTGGTACAACATGATGATGATGATGATACACAATACAATAAATACAACAATAAATAGATCAACCGACCGATCGACCGACTTTCTGAACAAAAAAATTGAACATTAGATTAGATACTTATTGTTTAACATAAAATTATATTTTTATGTGTATAATTAAAGTATTTATGTATCTGAGTATCCAATACCAAAAAAAAAAAAAAAAACAAATACAATGATGTCCCATCCATTCTTTAGTTATGAGTGCCTATATAATTTTTAAGAACATCAAATTGACATAATGTTTTATTATAAACTAGCATTCCTGGCGCACCATTCTACGCCCCCGTCTTAGTGCTTGTTAGTGCGTGATTTTTGTAGTCATTCTTTTTAATTAATAATTTTAACACAATTTCGTGAGCGATTACTCAGTTTGTCTTAGCTTTATATGAAAAATTTTATCCACCAATTTCTCGACAACAGCTGGTCAGAAAAAAAAAATTTAGTATGCAAAAACTTTCTCCATGAAAAAATATATACATGCGCCAACTTTAATGGTGATCGGTCAAACGGAGTTGCAATGCATCACCATCAAACTATTTTTCTCGTCCTAGTTTATATACTTATATAAAAGATGTATAGATTCAAAAGAATTAAAATTATCTAGATTCCTGGCCATTGCAATATTGCCGGCAATGAAGAAGCCGACAAAGCTGCAAAAGGCGCTTTTAAATTCCCACTCATCTTTCACGAAAACTACAATATTTCTGATATCACAAAACATATCAAAACACATTATAAAAAAGAACAAATTCTACTTTTTGCATCCACGAACACTCACTACAAAGTACACAATGCAATCAAAAACTCCATTCAAGACTACGGTCGGCAACACCGCTGTGACTTATCTAAAATTATTCGGCTTCGTCTTGGACATACAAACCTCACCCACTCCCAACTCTTCGACCGCTTCTCCGATATACGTAAATTCTGTAACTCAAACACACCTATATCAGTAAAACATATCCTCTCAAATTGCTTACTCTTCCAGAGTGCCAAAATTAATTCTCTCTCCCACTTTAACCATCTGACAATCCTCTTCAACTCTTTCAAAGAAAATATTCCCAAACTCACTAAGTTCCTCAAATCAAATAACCTTCTTAACAAATTTTAAAAAACATAAAAAACAAAATTTTAAAAATAAAATAAAATATAAACTATATCTATAACACC
Source organism: Amiota communis (assembly GCA_037043315.1). Taxonomy (NCBI): domain Eukaryota; kingdom Metazoa; phylum Arthropoda; class Insecta; order Diptera; family Drosophilidae; genus Amiota; species Amiota communis. Next base: position 171,555 of record JBAMAV010001551.1, on the reverse strand, counting down.
CACATTGCAGCCCCATTCTATAAACGCATACTATTAGTTGTTAATATTATTATAAATTAAGTTAATTTTTTATAAGTTATTTTGGTATTATTAAATATGCTTAAGGCGTCGTAGTTATAGCTTTCATCTAGTTTATTTGTAATTTTATATTGCATCTAAGCTGTATATAAATAAATAAATAAATAAACGTTAAGCAGGCCGTGTTAGAGCCCGGTTACCATTTACTGTTCAGTAAACTTGGAGAAGAGCAAAGTCTTAGAAGAAGCTAAAACCACCACGGGGATGTTACGCTTAGTGAAACTTTTTAAGCGAATACGGCAAGTTTTAACCGGTCAGCAGCACAGCAGTACGCTTTCAGAAGTACACAATTTGTTGAACCAACACAGGCAAACACAGTGTTAACATCAGAACAAATTGCTGCTCGGCATGTAATAAGCAGAGATTTGCTAATCTTTTCGGGTAAGCCTGAGGAGTGGTTACTGTTCATCAGCAACTATGAAGAATCAACTGAAAGATGTGGGTTTAGTCATGAAGAGAACCTTATTATGCTCCACAAATGTCTGAAGGGTTCTGCGTTGGAAGGTGTACCTGGAAAACTGATGATTCCCGCTACAGTACCATATGCAATTGGCACGGTGAGGATGCTATATGGTAGGGCGGAAATTATACATGCAGCACTTCAACAGAAGCTTAGAAAAAAGCCTGCAATAAAACCCAATAATTTGGACTCGATCATAGGATTGGTATTGGCTGTCCAGAACTACAATGTTTGCGACCGAACTGCAGGATTTTCTAAATGACCCTCCACTGTTGAACGAGTTGGTTGCTAAGATGCCAAGTGACATGAAACTTGACTGGGGCAGACATCGTTTAACAATTGGTGGTGGCAATTTAACCACATTTAACAATTGGCTATTCAACATGGCGATGTGCCCTTGTATGGTCACATCGTATGAAATACAACACAGTAACGGTGCAAAGAAAGAAAGCTAACTGGTGCATAGTGTGGTGAATGAAGGTGTGCAAAGTGGACAAATAGGACCAGTTAATGAACAAGTAACAAATAGTGCAGTGTGTCCTAAGTGCGATGGTGATAACCGTTTATCAGATTGTGATGCGTTTCGTGCTCTTAATGTGAACGAGTGGTGGAAGCTTATCAAAAGTAAGCGGTTTTGTTTTTGCTGTTTTGAGAAGCATCTGCTACGGCGCTGTAAGTCAAAGAAACAGTGCGGTGTCGATAACTGTTTCGGGCAATGAGGGTCACTTTTTTTTTTTTTTGTTTTTTTATGCGAAACAAGCAGGAGAAAATCTTCAAAAAGATACTCATGGCCCGTGCTACAAGTTATGTCTGATTTCTACCGACTAAAAAGCCCCCTATAGCCTCGAAACCCTTTAATTCCTACGGAGCTACCAAAGCATTACTTCGTAGGGAGGGAAAAGTTGCCCTTATCTGGGTGCCATTAAACGCTCGTACATTCGAGCCTCACGAATGATGGTCGCTATTTCGGTAGCAAAAAAGGCCCACTCTTCGAGGAAAACATCATACGCCTTACGATCTCCTGCGAATTGCATGGAGATCCAAGGCGGTCATACATCCTGCCTCACTTTGCTTCAAACCGAGGACACTCATGAGTGAGGTGCTCTGGGTCTTCTACGATGTTCAGCGGCAGCCCAAATCTGTGCAGATACTACGTGAAGCACCCGTGACCAGTAGCGAATTGAGTAAATTCGAAACTAACGTCTCCGCCGCTCCTCTTTAGCCAATCCGCTAAAATGGGGATAAGGTGATGAATCCTTCGTGGTTCTGCACTGCTCCACCTGTGCTGCCATATATTTAGCTACCTGCACCTGATCTCCAAACGGCTATTCCTATGGGAAGTTGCTCGGGCAAGATATATATCAATTGTCTACCTGCAAGTATGCCCGCCGCATCATCTGCAACTGTCCGATAGGATCTACAGATCGTCATGTTCGCAACTCTGTGTGCACTCTTTATTCCTCGCAAGTAAGACTTAGTTGCGAGAGCCCCAGCAGTATAGATTTACTCACCAAACCTAGTAAAACCCGTATTTGCTGTCTGGGTCCACCTAGGCTTGGGAGAATCCAACTTTTGTGTTGTGGCAGCTGCTTTTTTGGCTTCCGCCAAGCATAGATGGTTCTGCCTAAGCCAACTTCTTAAAGCTGCAACAGTTCTCTCGACATTTGATGCGACCTCACTTAGCGTCTATGCTACTAAGACGATAGCTATGACATCAGCATACCCAACTATCTCCACACCACTGGGTTTATCAATCCGCAGGATGCCATCGTACATGGCATTCCACAGTAATGGGCCCAGAACGGAAACTTGTGGGACATCACCAGTTATCTGATAAGACTTAGTGCCTTCTTCTATATCACAGATAAGTGTTCTGTCACTGAAATAAGACACTATCATTCGAATCAGGTAGCTGGGTATCTCCAGTGAAGCTAGCGAATTAACAATGCAGCTCCAATCTGCAGAGTTAAATGCATTTTTCACATCACCATACGCGGTAGAATTGATGCTATCGAGGGAGTGGCACCTAACGTGAAGCATCCAATTATTTTCAACCGACGTCATAGAATTTGTTTTTGATAACAGAGTGTTATCATCGAACTTACCACCACTTGCATAATGAGATTGTAGTAAATGAAATGCGTACATTGGTGAAAGAAGTGGCAAAGTTGTCCAGCATGACGTATAAGAAGATCTAAGCCGAATCAACCAGAAATGGGAAACTTGCTTCTTGAGAATTTGCCATTTTCACCACATACTCAGCCGTATGTGGAGTGGATTGTTTGGACCTATGTTGGTTGCAGTTGGTCGACGTCAAGAAAAACGGTGGGTCGTTTTTTTTACATACCTTACTGTACGCGCAGTTCATATGGAAGTGCTACCATCACTCTCAACTGATTATGTATTAATGGCACTGAAATTGTTTGTATGTCGACGTGGCGTACCGCGTCGTATGCTATCTAGCAATGGTATCAACTTCAGAGGAGCAAGCAAGACTTTGAAAGATGACATGGAAGGAATATCAACGTCTGCTGTGGAGAGGCAGAAATTCCAGAAATGGAATTTATTTTTAATCCACCAGGAGCACCACATATGGGCGGAGCATGGGAGCGAATGGTACGTTTTACAAAATCGATATTAATTGAACTTTTACCAAACGTGATGAGGTACTACGTGCAGCGTTGGCAGATGTTAAGCACTCGCTCAATTCCAGACCGCTGACATATGTGCCTTTGGACGGCAAGACAACAATAATAAGCGCAATTCATGGCCTAAATGTGTGGTGTTAGATGTGCAGCGGGCAAAGGATAGACAAATGCGATGTACCGTTGTGCGTACTGTCGATGGAGTTGTAACCCGCCCTGCTGTAAAGCTCGCCAAATTGAACATAGGAGAAAAGGGTAATACACAGCTCGGTGGAGCAAGTGAATAACGGGGTGGGGAATGTTGCGACGGAAATTAAAAATCCCTTTCATTCGCTTTCGCCCCCACTGTGCTTGCTCCTTTATTGCATTTTTGTTCCTTTTGCTTTCATTTTCGTTGCGACTCAAATTAGTTAAACAGTGTCATTCGATGTGAGTGTGTGAATTACTGTGCTCCTAGAAGGAAAAAAAAATCTATATTATTATATGGTTCTGAGACATGGCTAGTATCAGAACGCATATGCCGAGCACTCCAAACCTTCGCTAAAAAATCTTTATGGATTATATGCCGTATTTTCTGGCCCAAAACGGTCTCAAATGAACAACTGCTGCTGCTAACGAAAAGTCATCCAGTTAGCGCCGAAATAAAGGAGCGGAAATGGAGTTGGATAGGCCACACTTTACGTAGAGAAGATGACAACATAGCAAAGATGGCCTTCCAATGGAATCCGCAGGTCAACCGAAGAAGAGGTCGTCACAATGAGAGCAGAGCCATAGCTACTTGGAATGAGTTAAGATACTTAGCAACTGATTGAAACCGTTGGAGAGCTTTTGTTTCCGGCCTATGCTCCGATTAGGAGCGATATCTTGTATTCGTACCTTATATCAAGGAATTAAAAAAAAAAAGAAGGAAAAAAAATTAGTGAAAAGCCAAAGTATACTAATATTAATATTGTCTCTTAATTTGCCGGGGACTTACCTGCAATTGGTTACAGTAGGAATATCCCAGGCTAGTTACCATATTGCAGCTCTTTACGCAGGCAAAGTTAAGTTTAAAAAATTTTTTAATAAAACAATAACACTCAATTCATTTGGTGTTTCTATTGTCTTTCTTTCCGAGTACACACAAGCTGTTCCTGTCGCACATATGAGCAGCACAGGGTCACTCAGTTGGATCAAGGTGACCAAAATATCTTTCTATGTTATATTTCAACGAGTTTTTAAAATTATAATATTAAAATATTGACGTCAATGAGAATTGACGGCAACGCAATTCTAAATTAAGAAAATCAATATTAAATTAAATATGAGTATTCCACGAACTCCACCAACATCACGCAGCCAATCTCAATTGAGAAACTTAAACTCTAATATAATGCTTTCATGGATGATATTTGGAGAGTCGAACAATCAGGACATGTGGAAATGTGCTCTGCAGTGCAGTGATAACAATCGATATAAATAAAGGAAAATACAAAAGATAAAAAGACAAAAAGTGAACCAAAAATTTGAATAGAACAAACGGTTTAAACATGACATGCAGGATGTCTTAAATGCGATCAAATCGGTAGAAATTAAATTAGAAGCAAAAATTGGGGCAGTAAATAAGGAGACAAATAAAGAGATCCTTGATAAAATATCGAGCATGGCAGAAGATGTAGCTGAACTAAAAAAACAAAATAATGAAATGAAAGTCGAGTTAGAGCAACTGAAAGCGGAAGAGGAAGCTGACCGAAAACGGATAGTGCACATGGAACAACATATCAAAGGCAATAACCTGATATTCAAAGGGCTGCCAGCAACCAAGGCAGTTCAAGACGAAGTGAAGAGGGTATGTAAAGAGTGCTTACAGTTACCATCGGCCTCAATGGTGAAAGGAACAAAGAGGATTGCAGAACGAGGTGGTAAAGTGACTGCGTTGGTTGAATTTGACTCGGAAGAGGGGCTGCTTTCGGTTTTGAAACAAACAAACAAGCTGACAGGGTCATCTATCTACATAGAACGTGACCTCAATGCTGACCGCCAACTAAACAAAAGGGTGATGCTGCAGCTTAAATCGGCGATATTGGCTACAAATAAAAAACATCAAATTATGGTGAGGGATGACAACTCTCAGGGAGCTGTATGGAAACGACGCTAAATTAATTTCCATAGATTATAAGTATTGGACAAGCTACAAATAAACTAATAAGAACGCCTTGCCAAAATGCAAAAATTAGTCCTATCTCCAACGTTCATGGCCTGCAAAGTAAATATTTATATCCCGACTTTTTTCAATATTTGCGGCAAAATGATGTATTTGCTTTAATTGAAATCCACATCACTGATGATAAAGTAGTACAGGCAACTAAATATTTTAATGGATTTGATACATATTGGAAACCAGCAACAAGAAATAGCCAATACGGAAGAGCTAGCGGTTGAATGGTCATTGGAATTAAAAAAGACTTAAGCAATAGGGGAATAAGGACATGCCTTATGTGTACCGTACTATAAATGGAATTGGTTATATTAGATTATACGCTAACGATGAAGAAATAACTTTGATTCCAGTATACATAAGAGGATCTAACTGGCAAGGCGAGTTCTTTTTGCTCAAAGATTTTTTCAAAGAAACAACAGAAAGAAATTTAATAATTATGGGCGATTTTAATGTACGAATTGGACAACTACAACAACAAATAGATCTAAATAGACTAAGTTTTAATGCAGTTTACGAAAACAGGAATTGAAAAGACATGGTGACAAATTCAAATGGAAAGGTACTGAGTTCTGTACAGCCTATGGATTATTGATACTGAATGGAAGGACGCAAGGTGATCAAAGTGGTGATTTTACTTTTGTAAATGCAATCGGAAGCTCTGTAAATGATCTTTGTGCAATATCAGTGGAGTGCCTTCATTGTTCACAAATTTCGAGGTCGGTCATCAAATATTTTTTTAAAACTGGAGCAAATTTATTAGCGGAACAGTTTAAACATTACTTTGCAGCCATCTTAAATCCTACCCAAGAATTCTGTGAAATCCATTATTGCCAACGATATCAATCTCATGACATCCTAGATAGTGCTATACAAATATCGGATATACATCAGGTTTTAAAAAAGTCAAAAAATAACAAGGCCAATGGAATGGATAGGATACCTTATGAATTTGTCAAAAATGTACCCAGCGAGTTCTTAGAGGACTTAACCAGAGCTTACAACGTAATACTCGAAACAGGAAAAGTGGACAGTACATTTTTAAACACAATTCTGTTCCCGATATTTAAAAAAGTAGATCCAAATATGGTAAATAACTATAGAGTAATAGCTTTTATGAATGAATACCATCGCAGTGTTCATGGGTGTACTAAATGAGCGAATCTACAAATGGGCAGAACAGTAAAACATCATTAACGAATTCCAAGCAGTCTTTAGAAGGGGATACTCAACGGTGGATAACATATACAACCTGTCAAGTATTGTGCAAATAAAATTAGCAGTAAACAAAAAAGTTTACGCCTTCTTTGTTGACTTCAAGGCTGCTTTTGATAAGGTGCCCAGAAACCCTCTAATATACAAGCTGCATGAGATTGGCCTTTCAACAAAAATATTAAGAGTAACTACAGAGACACCAAGTACGCGGTATGGACGGGTGATGAAATGTAAAATGTCTTTGATACTTATCCTGGGGTAAAACAAGGTTGTATATTGTCGCCGTTGCTGTTTATTTTATATCTTAATGATATCCACAACAATTTGGAAGATGGTCTTAATATTGATGGGACAAACATTAGAGTGTTAATGTACGCAGATGATATATTACTACTAGCTGATGATGTGAATGTACTCCAATCAATGATAGATAAGTTAGAGGATTATTGTTTAAAATGTAGTATGGGAGTTAACCTAATGAAGTCAGAAAAAGCGAAATCTCATTGTCATCAAAATGGAAGCTATTTTTGACAGTTTGCAGGCCAATCCATGCGTATGCAGCACAGGTTTGGGGATACACAATGCCGGAAGAGGTAAACAAGTTCCAGCGGCATTTCTTGAAATGAGTGCTGAGGCTACCGGACACAATCCCAAACTATGCATTGTCATTGGAAACTGGTACTGAAAACAGTCACTTCTATACATTAGGTCTGCATATGCAATACATCTCAAAGACTTTATTGTCATATAACGCAGATAGATTGCGTCATAAGTTGTCCGATGATAATAAAAGTACGCTGCGACATATTAGCACTAAATGCAAATCGTTTCGCGTCAGATATGTCAACCATTTGCACGCTATGCAACAGGAATGAGCAGGAAACACTGACGCACTTCATATCAAGATGCCCTGTTTTAAATGAATTTAGGGTGTCACATTTTAAGAAAAATTCAATTGAGCAAAATGAGCTGGTAAACATATTAAACGGTGACCATGAAATGAGTTGGAAGACTCTAGCAAGCTATTTACAATATTAAATTTTAGAAACTTTTTAATATCAGAATTCAGCTAACGGCTAACAGCCATGCTGAAAAATCACCCCTCGTTCTTTTTTCCAAAAATGCATAAATTAAGTTAATTTAAATCTGTACCTATATATAAGTATTACGAAAAAATGAATAATACTACTACTACTACTACTACTACTACTACTACTACTAATACTACTACTACTACTACTACTACTAATGCTTTCATGGAGCCAACAATGCTGAACTGCGAATCTTATCTCTTTACAAAATTATAAAAACAACACAAACGAGCACAGCTACAACAAGAACTACTAACTCCGCTATAACGAGTACCGCAAACTTTTCATCTGGTACTATGGCAAGCACGACTTGGAGCGCCGAATCTGCGTTCTCTCACCCCTTCAGCATACCATCTTATATACCTTCAAATGATACTTCTATCGAAACTCCGCCAATTTCTGAGGCAAATGCATTAAAAAGTGGTCAGCGACATATAGAGGAAACTCCAAAAATCAAACCGGCAGTACAAATTGGGATCGATCGATATGTCCAAATAAAGCGTAAGCTCAGCCCGCAAAATGCAAAGGCTGGGAACAAGAACAAGCAAAGAAGAGAATCCACTCAGTACAAATAAGTTCCATTTGCTAAGTGGAAACTCAGATATCCCTACCATAAATTCTGAAAGGCACACTGAAAGTCTAAAAGTTTAAACCGTCTCCAATATACATACGAGAGCAAAGCCCGAGTGCTTTCGAACGAAAGATCACTCAACTCATCGGCAATGACAGTTTTCACATAATACCACTTAAAAAGGGAAATACAGCAGAAACTAAACTGCAGATCTACAACGAAGATAATTTTGTAAAAATTTCTAACTATCTAATTGAGTCAAAAACAAATCATTATACTTAGCAATTGAAAAGTTCGAAGGGCCTGCAAGTTTTTATCAAAAGCATCGAAGCTAATGTAGATATCAACGAAATAAAAAGTGCCCTGCTAGAAGAAAAATTTAAACCAAAAGTGGTGATAAACATCATCAATGGGCAAAAAGTACCGCAGCCCATGTTTAAAGTTGAACTTGGGCCACAAAGCATGCCACTGAAGAAAAATGGAGTTCATCCTATTTACAATCTAGAGTACTTGTTACATCGTAGAATTACAGTGGAGGAGCCGCACAAGCGTAACACTCCTGTTTAATGTACTAACTGCCAGGAGTTTGGCCGTACAATAGCGTACTGCACGCTACAGTCTGTATGCGTTGCCTGCGGTGAACTGCACAATTCCACCACTTGTAACAAATATAAAATGGATCCAAAAATGAAGAAATGCAGCAACTGTGCCAGAAACCACACTGCAAACTATAGAGGTTGTATAGAGTTTAAAAACCTGAAGAGTCAGCTGAATACTACGACGACGAGTTCTGGTCCTCGGCTTAGTAATAAAATTGTATATACCATCCAAGCATAACCGTACGGCAATGCTGTCCCCGGGGTATCCTTTGCTAATGCCTGGAAATCTGGACTAGTGATTGAGAACTCTCCCCTCATGTGATGGTATATTAAGTAAGTCTTTGCTATATCAACAAAATAATGCGCCCGTAATCACTCAAGGTTCAACAAAAAACATCGAAGCATTGATAAAAAAAATGCTGCAAAGCATGATGAACTTCATAACATATATGCAGAGTACAATGCAAGAATTGATGCAGAATCAAAACAAACTGCTTCAAATGCTCACTGAGCAACGATCAAAATAGACTATCAATGGGTTTGTTAAACATTTGTCTCTGGAATTCAAATGGAATCTCTCGACATAAATTAGAAGTTTTCAAATTTCTACATGACAGGAATATTGATATTATGCTCCTTGCTGAAACCCATCTTACGGACAAAAATTATTTTCAAGTACCAGGGTATGTCTTCTATAGCACGAATCACCCGGATGGAAAAGCGCGCGGTGGAACTGGTGTTCTGATCAAAAACCGTATTAAGCATTACCCGTTGGTAGGAATTGCGGAAAAACATATGCAAGCTACATCAATACATCTGCAATCAAACTAGGAAATATTGCACTGTCGCCAGTTTATTGTCCTCCACGTTTTGCTATAACAGACGCGCAATTCATGCAACTATTCAACTCCATAGGAGATCGCTTCCTTGCCGCTGGTGACTATAATGCAAACCACCCGCATTGGGGTTCCCGACTGGCAAACGCCAAGGGAAAGAAATTGTACAACTCGCTTATTTGTACACATAACAAATTAAACTATGTCTCCCCGGTTAAGCCTACATACTGGCCAGCAGATCTTAAAAAAATACCGGATTTGATAGACATCGCCATTACCAGAAGGATTGCTAGCAGCTTAGTAACAGCAGAAGCTCTTGCAGATTTGTCGTCGGACCACTCTCCAATCCTCTTCAGCTTGCTAGAGTACCCTCAAATCAGAGAATACCCCTTGCAATTAACTTCAAATAAGACCAACTGGCTTCAATACGGGAAATACATTAGTACTCATATCGAGCTAAGCCCAATGATAAGCAATGAGTATGATATTGAAAAATCCGTCGATAACTTAAGTTCAATTCTAACATAACCAATAGGCACATGGATAGTCTTATCGCAAAGAAGCGTCGCTTACGAAGGGAATGGCAAAACGTAAGACCTCCTGACGCGAAACATCGCTGTAGAGTTGCAACTCTTGAACTTAGCAAAGCCTTTAGCTCTGAGGATCAGCTCGCCAAGCGCCAATATATAGCCAACTTATCACCTACAAGCTCAAAATTCCCTTCGTGGAGGGCCCAAAAACTCATAAAACCGCCAGTTAATGTTGACACGCCGATAAGGGATAAAAATGGTAAATGGGAAGGAGTGACGAAGAGAATGCAAAAACTTTTGCACTGCACCTTTCAGATGTCTTCCAACCAAACCCACCAACTAATAGTTTCATGCTACCTTCAGATCAGTTGTATCTTGAAACCTCTCCCATCAGAATTCATCCATTAGACATAAAAAAAGTCATTACAGAGCATTTAAACCCAAAAAAGGCGCCAGAGCTCGACAAAATCACGTCCAAAATGCTAATGGAACTACCGGGCCCTGCAATAACATATATCACTAGAGTCTTTAATGCGATGTTGCAGTGTGGGTACTCTCCAACACAATGGAAGAAATCGATCATAATAATGATCCCCAAACCAGGGAAGCACAAGTCGCAAGCTTCATCTTACAGACCAATAAGCTTGCTTCCGTGTCTATCTAAACTCTTCGAAAAAACACTGCTTGAAAAAGTCAATAGACACGTGCTAGACATTATTTCTCATCTATTTGGATTTCGCTAAGGGCACAGCACCATCGAGCAAGTGAACCGCATAACTTCTGAGATTCGTACAGCATTTGAACACCGCGAATACTGCTCTTCAATTTTTCTCGATGTTGCCCAGACATTTGATAAAGTCTGGATGGACGGCCTTATATATAAAATAAAAGTGTTCCTTCCAAAAAACACTCACAAAGTCCTAGAGAGTTATGTCAGCAACAGATTGTTTGATGTGCGTCAAAACGAGTACACAACACGAAACTACGAAATTAGAGCCGGAATTCCAGAAGGAAGCATTCTTGGGCTTTTTCTATATGTGTTTTACACATCCGACATGCCAACGGACATTCGAATCACACTATCTACTTTTGCAGATGATACCGCAATATTAAGTAGATCTCGTTGTACGATGAATGCAACATCAGTTCTGGCAAGCTATCTATCACACGTCGAAGAGTGGTTAGCCAACTGGCGCATAAAAGTGAAAAGAACAAACATATTACCTTCACACTCAAAAGAAGCACTTGCCCTCCGCTAGCTCTAAACAATACTATGATTCCACAAGTAGATAACGTTGTGTACCTCGGAGTCCATCTTGACAGCAGACTTACTTGGCAAAAATACATTGAAGCCAAGTGAACTCAAATGAAACTGAAAGCCAACAGCTTTCAGTGGCTTATCTCCACTAAATATTGAGTATAAAGTTCTCCTTTATAACAGCATCATAAAGCCAATCTGGATCTATGGTTCTCATTTATGGGGTAATGCAAGCGCCTCTAATCTGGATATTATTCCAAGAACGCAATCAAAAATACTAAGAACCATAACTGGAGCCCATGGTTTTTTAAAAACGAGCGATTACATATAGATCTTAATATATCAACAGTAAAAAATTAAGATTATTTTAATACAAGCCTAAATTTCCCACTTTCCCGGTGGATTTTCCAAAAAAATTCCTTTCACATTCGTCTAATTAGCTTAAAACGAATACAACAAAAAATCAGTCAAATAGGACAATCCCTTCTCAAGCGATATGCTTGCAAAAGAAAAGTTAATTTTCAATTTTAGTCACCTTTTTGAACGCCACTTCCCCTTTGTTGACATAAGCGCACCAAGATAAAACGCTTACACGCTGCACCACATACCATATTTTCAGAATTTATAAATTACTTGGCGCTACGACTTTCGAGTCACGAGATATATTAAAAAAAAGGCGACAATTTTAGTAAAATTCTGAAAGAGCGGGATATTGTGACATGTATACCCATTTTAAAAACATTTTCACGGTAAAAAAGTAAAAAAAAAGCGAATAATATCACGTCACGCTCACAAGAGAGTTCGAAAATTATGGTGAAAAAAATCAAGAAAAATAATAAAATTGACAACAAACAACCACTAAAGCCTAAGCTTTTCTTTTTGGGGGGTTTTCAGTTGATCGTTGTTAATATTTACTCAAGATTCTCTCTCCTTTTTAACATTTATTAACATCACGTTCTTGTTCTTATTTAAATAAATTAATACCACAAAACTGTACTGAAGAACACCGATTGCTGTCCTCTCACGGTAGCCAAAATGTTCGCGCTTTGCTCGATATAGATATCAAACGAAAAAGAAACTGGTCGATTACACTTCTTTCATTGCACTAACTTTATTATTCAAATTGTTTTACTTTTACATACAAAAGATAGTGCTTCGTTGAGATTGTTAAATAATTTTATCTGTTATTAAATGTATGTATATATATTTTACTTAATCATTTTCTTTGATTAGGCCTTGAGATGACAGGGTATTCCATTCCACGCTTTCACGACTATACCATATTTACTTGATTTTATTTTCTTATTGTAAATGATTCCACCAGGTCTGATGGTGGTTCCTCTTCAGCAGCTTCAAATGTGCCATGTCCATCGGGAATGTTTCATTGTAATAACGGGAATTGCATAACATCGCACTGGGTATTTAATTACCAAAAGGACTGTGATGATGGCGAAGATGACATGTCGTAAGTTAAATGAAAAATTAATATTTTTTTTATCACACAAATTATATAAACATGTAACTATCTTTTTAATTATAGCGCCACCGGAATGCAAATCTGGTCAAATTAGTTGTGGCCAATATGTCTTTAATAAGACTTACTGTATACAACCGCATTATCGTTGTGACATGATTGAGGACTGCGAAGACATATCGGATGAAGCACACTGCAGTGAGTACATTACAAAATTCTAAAAATAGACATATAAATAGTGACTGATTGCAACAGATGCAGATGACTTTGCATTCGTATCCTCAGTTATTAATCTCCAGAATGTTTCCATACTGAAACATTAGCTAAAGTGTTAGAATATATTGGTATTTACATGCCAAGAAGTCCACTTATATCAATGCTTTCACAGCTCTTTTGACTCTAGAATACTAGAGTCTATCACAAATGCAAACGGACGCCATTATTTCCAGATACACTCGACTTTTGACTTAAAATAAAAAAACAACCAAATAAATCAAAGAGTATGTGTTTGTATACTAGAGGGCTGCATTGAGCGCGTTTGAGTTACTCATGCCAAAAATGAATGAATGAGTTTTGTAACCCCATATGAAAGAAACTCACATAGTAATTACCAAAACCAAAAGTTCTGAAGTATTTAGTTGTAAAAAAAAACTCATGCACTCAGTCTACGAAAGAAGAAGCCATAAAGAAATGATCAATGCGCTTGTACACCAATAAATGTTCGCAATGTAAAGAGTAGTAGTAAAACTTCCTTTGAACAATAAATTTTAATTGTAAGAAACAATTTATTAAAAAAAAACCAGAAAGAAGGCTATCATTGGCTATGCCAAAGATCTAAGATCTTCACGCTCCTCCGGGTTACATCCAACCTTCCTTTCTTAGCATCACATCAGTTTGAGTGGCAATTTTATTGTACATTTATTCTTTAAAAGTTTGCCATTTAATTTGGGTTTGTATGGAAGGTACCACTCCTGGTAACCCTAGAATCATGAAATTTACACGATTGATGGCTATAGATTACAAACTTATAGTGTCCAAATTTCAGTTCAATACGTTAAAAAACAAAATACTTTTTCTAATAAGAACATTAATTTAAAGGGGGTTTGTATGGGACGTACCCCACCTAGTAGCCCTAGGATCATGAAATTTACACGATTGATGGCCATAGATTACAAACTTATAGTCTCCAAATTTCAGTTCGATACGTTAACAAACAAAAAACTTTTTTAATAAGAACATTAATTTAAAGGGGTCCGATTCGGCTGATTCCGACAAATGTGCTGCGTATGGTAAAAAGAAACCTATGAGCAAAATTTCAGCTCTCTAGCTCAAAAACTGAGGGACTAGTTTGCATGCATACAGACAGACAGACGGACATGGCTAAATCAACTCGTCTCATCGAGCTGATCACAAATATATATACTTTATGTGGTCTATGATGTCTCCTTCTGTGTGTTACAAACTTTATGACAAACTTATAATACAATTCACTCCCGTGAAGAGTATAAAAATACAGTTATCTTTTTGTAATCATTTATAATATTTATTGATAAAAAACAAAAGTTATATTGGAAGTATGCCAAAATATAGTTAAAAGTTTTAGTTTTTTTTTGACATTGCAACTAATCATGGGACATGCACATCGAAACCATGGTGTAAGAAATAGAGGTGGCGCCATTATTGTACAGTTATGTGTCGTTCTGAATTTTTGCGTCATTCGCATATCAGTGTATAGAACGCTGAAATAATGCATTTAGTGTTGAACATAATTTGAAAATGCATTGATAATTGAACAAGCAGTGCTATGAAGTCATATGTTTGCGCTCTGATCAGCTGATTATGTGGATTTAAATTATTTTCAGAATTTAAACTATATTATTTCATTATTAAAAAAACTAATAAAAAAATGCAGTGTGCAGTGAAAAGTTGCAATAACAAAAGGACTTTGGTAGACGAAAACTCCATCGCTGTCTTTAACTTTCCAACCAACAAAGAACTGAGGGATCAATGGCTTCAATTTTGTGGCAGAATTGATCCATTGAGTAGATATTGGAGAGTCTGCGAATATCACTTCAGAGATGAAGACATAGTTGGCAAAATCCAACTAGACCTTGGTATGTAAGATTGGAGATTAATTGTATATAACGTTTTATTAGCAACAAAATATTTATTATTGTTGGGAATACCACGAAAACTGCAACTGAAAAAAGGAGCTGAGCCGACAATTGAAATCAATGATGAAAATGAATTTCTAAATAACGTTTGCGATGGTGATCATAATTACGCCGACACCCCCGCTTGTCCAAGGGCCGACTAGAGAACTCTAATTGAAGAATTGAATGTGGAACTGTAAGTTATATACATTTGGTTTTTACAGAAATGTAGCAATGTATACATTTTTACAATTTCACACAAATGCTTTGCGATGGGAAAACGAAAAATTAATTAAAACTGCACAGTGGAAGGACTGTGAATACAGTTACAACATCAGCAAGAAAGATTACGAAATTAAAAAATTAACATCAACAACAACATCAACAACAATGCATCCAACGATCGAGCTGCTGGACCAATCAGCAACAGTTATGCCTACATCAAACACACATACGCAAGTTCATAACATAAATAACACCAATAATAATAGTCCTAGTTCTGAACAGTTACAACCTTGCAAAAGAAACCGTAATACGCAATCCCCAGGCAAATCAATAGAAGAAAACAATAAAAAAAAGTACAAAAGCAATTTGCAAAAAAATACACAAACAAAACTAAATGATTACTGGTTGAGCAAACCTAATACTAGCAATATGTTCGCACTGCTAGCAGAAAAAGACGACAACAACGGCGAAGATCCTAAGTCCTCATATTGTAATGCACAAAACGAAACCAAACAGCTTCCTAAAGTTAACAAGCCACCGCCTATTTATGTGCGGGGGGAAGAAGACATTAATACTCTCATTAATGCTATTAATGAAGATATAGAGAAAAACTATATTCTTAAATCCCTGGCCAATAATGAAGTTCGTATCCAAGTGACAGAATCCCAACAATATAGTACAATAATGAAAATGTTAAAAGCTAGAAATACCAAGTACTATACATTTAAGACTAAAGACGAACGCGGTTTTAAAGTTATGCTGAGACACCTTCACCAATCATCTGACACCGACGAAATTAAGCGAGAACTGAAAGAATTAGGCCATGATGTCACGAATGTATTTAATATTCGACAAAAAACCACAAATAAGTCACTTTCCTGTTCTCACTCGAACTTAAAGCCAGCCCTAACAACAAAAACATTTATAACATAACTACATTACTTCACACCAAAATACAATTCGAGGCCCCCCATAGTAAGAGAACGATAGTGCAATGTTCTAACTGTCAAAAATACGGACACACACGAAACTACTGCACCAAAGATCCTGTTTGTGTTAAATGTGCGGGAAAACACATCACGATTGACTGTCAAATTGATTCATCAAAGAAAATAAAATGTGCTCTTTGTGGTGGAGCTTATACAGCCAATTATAAAGGTTGCGAAATTTACAAAATATTAAAAATCCAAAGGTTTCTTGCTCTTCGACCCAAAACATTGACCGATGAAACAAAAAACGAGCAAAAGTCCGTAACCTCTCGCAAAGTGGAGAAAGGAATCAGTTACTCGCAGGTTGCAGCTTCTTTCTCACAGATTAAGTCAACCAATCGACCAGCTGACAAAGAAACAGAAAAAAAAAGATTTAAACGTTAATCTAACTACTGCCAAAATTTCTTCCCAGCAAAACAACAATCATACCATCCCATCTGAGGATATCTCAGAACTTAAAAACATGATGAAAGAATTAATCCAACAAATGGGTAACATGATGAACATTATAACAATTTTAGTAACAAAGCTTGACAAACAAAATGGACAATAAGTTATGAATAATTGCTTGGAATGCGAACGGACTACACAAACATATTTTAGAACTCCAACTTTTCTTAAATGAGAATTCAATTGACATTGCACTAATATCGGAAACTCACCTTACAAATAACCACCTAAGCATTCCCTGCTATAAAATATATGGAACAAATCATCCGGATGGTTCAGGCCATGGTGGCTCTGCTATTATTATCAAAAATAATATACGACACGTTGAACTGGAAAGCTATGAAAAAGCACACATACAGTCGACCAAATTGATGCTGCAAGATATATATGGATCTTTTACAGTAGCAGCTATCTATTGTCCACCTAGACACATAATCACAACAGCTCAATTTAAGGACTATTTTATTGAGCTTGACCAAAGGTTCATCGCTGCAGGAGACTATAATGCCAAACATGTAAACTGGGGATCAAGGTTGACAAATACTAAAGGAAAAAAATTACAATGTGCAATTCAAATGATTGGAGGAACGCATTTGAGTACTGGAGAGCGCACATATTGGCCAACTGATCGAACAAAGATACCTGACCTAATTGACTTTTGTGTAATAAAAAATATGAATATGGCACAATTTGAAATTGACTCTCGATTAGAACTTTCTTCTGACCATTCTCCGATCCAAATTAATTATAATTGCTCAATAAAAAATGTTTTGCCCCCATGCAAGATGTATAATAAACGAACTGATATCAATCTAGCAATAAATGTACCTCTTAAGGAATTAGACGATATTGAAAACACAATCATACACTTAAATGACATTATAAGCGAAGCAGCTGATAGAGCAACAGCCGAACTAAAACTAACAGAGGACAACTATAACATCCCACACTCAATTAAAAGACTTATTGTGAGCAAGAACAAACTGCGTAAGACTTGGCAAAGGACGAGAGCTCCAAATGATAAAGCAAAACTTAACAAAGCGATTAAAGACCTAAAAGGCAGACTCAAAATTTGGAAAAATGAACAATTTGAAAAATATCTAAAATCACTAACTCCAACGTCTGACACTAAATACTCTGTGGAAAGCAGCTAAAGACTTAACGAATCGCACCATTCACCAGCCGCCACTAATAAAGTCGGATGGGACATGGGCTAGAACCAACTCTGACAAAGCTTCCCAACTTGCTGACTATTATGAAAAGGTTTTTACTGATAACCAAACTAACAGCAACGCTAATCTTACTAACAGGACTCCTCCACCGCAATACAAATTAAGAAAAATCTCAGCTAACGAAATAAGACACTGCATTGAAAAGCGTACTAGTCACAAAAAATCTCCAGGATATGACCAAATAACTGGAAAATTACTAAAAGAGCTTCCTCCAAATGGAATTATATACATAAAAAACTTGTTTAACGCAGTACTAAGACTAAGGCACTACCCGACATTATGGAAAATAGCTGAAATATTTCCTATACCGAAATCGGCAAAGATCCAACTTTGACGTCATCTTATAGGCCAATAAGCCTTCGGCCTTCATTATCAAAAATATTTGAACGACTTTTGCTTGACAGAATTCAACCAATACTGGATGTGAACAAAATTATACTTGATCACAAATTCGGATTTAGACAACGTCACTCCACAATACAGCAAGTCCACAGAGTGACACACAAGATACTATCAGATCTAGACGACAAAAAATACTGTGTAGGTGTTTTTTTGGACATAGAAAAAGCTTTTGATAAAGTATGGCACGCCGGACTTCTTAAAAAAATTAAGACTATCCTACCAATAATCTTTGTGATATCATCAGGAGCTACCTTGATTGTCGCTACTTCTATGTAAGGTATAAGGACGAAACCTCTACATTAAGGCAGATAAAAGCTGGAGTCCCACAGGGAAGCGTGCTTGGGCCCTTACTTTATACTTTATATACATATGACATTCCAATCCCAGAAGACAATTCGACAATGGTGGCCACCTTTGCTGACGACACTATTCTTATGTGCTCAAACAAAAAGCTTGATGTGGCAATAGATAAGCTGCAAGCAATATTGGACGAAACATGCACTTGGTTTGATTTATGGAAAATTAAGATAAACGAAATGAAAACATTGCAAGTGATATATACTTTACGGACAGCTTATCAGCCAAGACAAGTAAAAATAAAAGGTACTGACATTCCATTAAGCAACGTGGCACATCCAGAAAAAGAAAGACCAACTTGTACTAAAATTCAGGCAGTTATATCCGTTTTTCAACAGACATTCAAAACTTAATACCTATGGAAAATTACTACTTTACACATCTGTAATTAAGCCCATATGGACGTATGGCATACAACTATGGGGTACTGCCAAGAAAACGAACGTAAATATTATTCAAAGACAACAATCTAAAATCCTTAGAGCAATAGCTAATGCTGACTGGTACATAACAAATAATGACGTACATAAAGACCTCGGTGTAAAAATGGTGCACGACGAAATCAACAATGCAAGTAGAAGATACCATAACACCTTAGAACGACATTCCAACGTTGAAATGATTGGCATTCCTTCAGACGAATTAACAAGACGTAGAAGACTAAAAAGGAGCAGACCAGTGGACTTAACGTAGCTGCTGTACTTCATACATTTTAACTTTACATATTACATATTATACCTACACTAATATGTACATGTGTTGGTCTTGGGTTGTTGAGAGGAACGTTGCGGTATCTCGCGAGAGTGGGGCAGCCGCAAGTAGTACTCAAAAATAAACCAAGCCTTCCATAACATTTCAAACTGACAATTCGAAAATGTTCGTATTTGTCAAATATAAACCCCCTTTTCAATGTTAAAAAAAGTATTAGTGGTTTTTTTTTAATGTATTATTATATAATAAGAAACAAAACAAATGTACTTCATCTATTGGGAAATAAAAAAAAAAAAAAAAAAAATTAACTGAAATGCTTGCAAATGCCGATCGTGTTTGCCAAAACATTGAGAACAGGCTGAAAGATACTTTTACAGCTAGGCAAATTCGTATGTTGAAGGAAGGACTCAGTAGCATTCATTAGGCTTCAGAGGATATCGCTCGGTTCATAACTTTTTATTCAGCCAGCCCGAAAGGTTACAGACTGCTTAGGAGGAAACAATTTCCACTGCCCGGTATTAGGACTCTGCAAAGATGGGCATCCAAAATCGAAATTACTCCTGGAATACTGAAGCCAGTAGTACAACTATTTACACAAATAAAGGAAATGCCTAATAATCAAAAGCTCTGCGTTTTGAGTTTGACGAAATGAATATTCGCTGAGCTTTTTGCTATGACTTCAAGACAGATGCAACTTTGGAACCAGCAAACTATGTGCAAGTTGCTATGTTAAGAGGTACATATTAATTAAAAGAATCAAATAAAAATTTACATGTTTCGTATACCAGTGCTTGTCTTTATATATATATTTGTAAAAAAGGAAATGCTTATGTTGTGTTCGTCTTGTTGCCTGTGTTTGTGTTAATAAGGGACAGTTAAATTATGTAATAATCTTCTTCACAATTCGCATATACAAGGTTTGATAGGTAATTGGAAGCAACCTATTTTCTATGACTACGATTGCCCCATGACAACTGCTATAGTCGAGTCCATTATCTGTGAAATGAACAAAATTGGATTCACAGTTGTCGCAATTGTGTGTGACATGGGTGGGGCAAATCGTGGTCTGCTATCTGCACTTAAAGTAAGTGAAGAAAAACCATGGTAAAGTAATAATAATTAAATTTATATGAAATCGATATGAAATTAGTATTATCCGTTCTTGAGTAGGTTCTCCTTTGAAGGCAAAAACTTATATTTTTTCGCGGATGTACCTCATGTCTTGAAACTATTGCGGAATCACTTCATTGATGATGGTTTCACGATCAAAGGGAAACTTGTATCTTCAAATTGCATTGCAAAATTATTGCAATGTACTGAAGGACAGCTTTCCATTACAAACAAGATCTGCTCTCTTCACATAGAAGTCAGGGGTTGCGAACGGCAGAAAGAGAAATTAGCAGCAAAGTTTTTTTCCCATACTGTAGCGGAAGCTTTAATACGAGCTGCTAGACTCGGTCAACTAAATGGAGAAAACTGGAGTGAGTGTCATGAATTGCTGGAAACGGTAAGGTATTATTGTTATTCTTTGTGAATATTTCCAAATTAATGATTTACAATTTAGACAAATTCTTGGTTCGATGTAATGAATGTCAGAATACCACGATCTGATAGTAGAATCCGGAAGCATGCATTCGGCCTGGCCCTAGATGTTCAGACAGAATGTCAAACTTAATGAAAGATATGAAAGTGGGACAGAGGCGAACTTTACTCCCTTTCCAAAAAGTTAATTATATTCCATAACATATTTTCGTACTTTAAACTCGTTCAATTCAAAATTGCAGGAATTATACAAAACAACAATGCGATAAAGCTCCTCTTTGCTTGTCTCAAAAAAAAGTTTCATGTAAAATATGTGTTAACATATCGCCTAAACCAAGATGTTCTTGAAAACTTTTTCGGGCTTTTGAGAAGCAAAGGTGGACTGCATGACCATCCCGATCGACAAGAGTTTAAGTATAGACTACGTAGTCACGTTCTGGGTCACAATAGCGGCATTTTATCATCAGAAGGAAATACTATTGAGGATACCACTGAGGATTTATCAGTAGCAACAGCGTCTATGACAGGTAATTAAGAATTATTCTCATTATTTTAAATTATTTATTTACATATTTTATATACAATTTTTTATACAAACAGCAATGATGTTGACAAACATTAAAGGGCCTCCAGAAGAGCCAGATGACATGGACGACTTGGAGTCCGATGCACTGGAAAATTTCGCTGGATACATTTTCCACAGATTAAGAGACTGTCTGGACTCAAACGATCTAAGTGTTGATGAGTCAACTTTCACTTGGGTTGATCAACTGAGCGAAGGCGGTCTTACGAAACCATCAATTCATATGATGGAGAAAATAAAAGCGATGGAGCACATATTTTGGCAATTCAATGGCGACGAAATTGTTATCGGGAATAATTATTTACAAATGCACATTGATGCAGCAAAGGATATACAATGTCACCCCAATGTAAAAAAACTTTTCTTCATAGCAAAAATGTTTTTTAATATAAGAAAACTGAATCGTGAAATGCCGAATAACCAACGCAAGCAATCAAAAAATAAAAATGAATAAAATTATAAATTAAAAAAAAAAGCAGCAACTTTTGCTTTCATACAATTTTAACTTAGTTAACTTCGCACATTATCACATTTGTAAATAATGAAATTATTAATTTAAACGCTGCACAATCAGCTGATCAGAGCGCAAACAAATGACTTCATAGCACTGCTTGTTCAATTATCAATGCATTTTCAAATTATGTTCAACACTAAATGCATTATTTCAGAGCTCTAAGCACTGATATGCGAATGACGTCAACAATTGAGAGTGAGCAAATTTCGAGAGAGTAAAAGGCCCAAGTGGCGGTACCTTGTATTGTTGTACCATGCATCGAAACGAAGACGCAGAAGCAATAGTCAAACCCAAAAAGAATAATGAATGAATCAATAAATGCATGAGTTTTATCAGTGCCACACGAGTTACTCAACATCTGGTTAAATTTTTACTCAAACTCTAAAATCTGGTTTTCGCTGTTTGTCGCACACGAGTTTTTGAGTTTCACTCAGTGGTACTCAGTGTGTCTGTTAGTTTGAGTGCGCTGATGCAGCCTTCTCTTGTATATGATTCGCACTCGGTCATTCGAAAAAAAATATACAAATGCATCAGCCAAGTGTGAGTCGGACTCGGACACGGAGGGTTCCGTACCATCATAAAAGATTTTTTGCCGCAAAAATGAATTATGTATTCAATAACTCAATGCTCGAGCAATTCCAAACACAATGCATATGCAGTTATTATGAAATTGACAAAAAGCTTTTACGAAATATTCATAAAGCCTAAAAGTATTCTACAAAAAAAAAAACATGACCAAAATATGAAACGAAATAAATCACAAAGCTTCTTAAACTGTGCGCAGTGCATATTGGAGCACACGTTTCTTGTTTGGGGACCCCTCTAATTTTTTAACTTTATTTTAGTTTTAGTATTTGTTGCTATCATGACAATAGAAGTACACATTCTGTGAAAATTTCAACTGTCTATCTATTACGGTTCATGAGATACAGCGGAGTCGGACGGACAGCGGAAGCTTAGTAATAGGGTCCCGTTAGCACCCTTTGGGTACGGAACCGTAAAAATGACAAACCATGTACAATTTTATCTGATATATGTTGATGATTTTTTTCGATAGAAATAAAATCTGAGATGCAAGGAATATTTTCATAAATAAGTATTAGAAAGCTGATCATAAAAACGACTTATCGATTTGGCATGTGATCTATTACTGAAATACTTTCAAAAAGAAATTTCGTTCGCAAGCAACCTCAAGTTCATGCTTGCGGCGAACGCTAAATTTGTATCTGGGCATATAACGGGGCGGCATTGACAGAGGGGCGACTGATGAACTACGCGCATCAATACAGTAAGAAACAAAATTCATCAGAAAACATTTTCCGTATGATTACACAGGCTTGCAAGAAATTTTTTTTATAGCCTTTTTAATTATCTTATATAGAAATATGTACTTCATGTTACTGTATGAAGTCACAATTTTTATACTCTTCACGGGAGTGAATAGTATTATAAGTTTGTCAAGAAGTCTGTAACACACAGAAAGAGACATTATAGACCACATAAAGTATATATATTTGTAATCAGCTCGATGAGACGAGTTGATTAAGCCATGTCCATCTATCCGTTTGGCCGCAAACTAGTCCCTCAGTTTTTGAGCTAGAGAGCTGAAATTTTGCACAAAGGTTTCTTTTTATCATACGCAGTTTATCGGAATCAGCCGAATCGGATATCTAGGGGAGGTACCTCCCATACAAACCTCCCTTTAAATTAAAGTTCTTATTAGAAATAGTTATTTGTTTTTTGACGTATCGAACTGAAATGTGGACACTATAAGTTTCTGATCCATATTCATTATAGTATTTCATGATCCTAGGGTTACCAGGTGGGGAAACTCCGATACAAGCCCCCATTTTAAATTAATGTTCTTACTAGAGAAAAGAGAATTTAGAGATGCTAAGAAAGGAAGGTTGGATGCAACCCGGAAGAGCGTGAAGAGTATTACATCTTTGGCATAGCCAATGATAGCCTTCTTTCTTGGTTTTCATTTATTTTACAATATTACTTAAAACAATTGGAAAGTATGTATAAACTAAATAATAAATTGTTTGGGGTTTCTTTTTAAAATATAAATCATTTTATTGTATTACAATCTAGCACACTATGTGCTTTGCATGTTTTAAACTTATTATTATTAGGATAGCCCTATGTGCTTTGCTTGTCTTAACCTTATTATTACTATTAGTATAGCACTATGTGCTTTTCTTGAGTCTTCATAAGAACTGAAAACTCACTTCAAACTTCGAATGTCCGAAGCTAAGCTTTATGCTAGCCTACGTGATCAAACACTTCGAACTTCAAATGTTCGAAGCATTTGCTTTATGTTGGCGTACGTGATCAAACACTTTGAACTTCAAATGTTCGAAGCCTTTGCCTTATGTTGGCGTACGTGCATGAAAGTGCACTGTCAGCGAAAATGGTCTTTGTGGCTTATGCTTGGACACTGGGATATTGCATCAGCCAAAGCGGACATTGCGTCATCGTAAATAGTGTGAGAATAATGATGAGGATAATGATGATACTAATGATAATTAGGAAGTAAACAAAAGAATTCTTAACTCCTCCCTCCGAAATGTTAATCGTCCACGATTGATTTCAGAAGTATGGAATGTCGTTTTGACGTTTCTGTGTTGCAAGTCGTTGCAGCGGAATTTAAGGGGGTATAGGATTTTGTATGATAATTTCGGTTTTAGGTTTGGACATTTTGCGCTTAAGGAATACGACCAGTATTGAAAATAGGATGGTAGTCGAAAGACCAAATGTAGCAAATGTGCTAGACTTAGCCAGTGGATTGAGGAAGTTTATCTTTTCTAAGTTCTGAACGTTAAGTTCTTTCATTAGTTTGAGTGATGGGATCTCTTGAAAATTGGATTGGTTGTGGGATAGTTGCAACATAGCAGGAAGTGGTTTTATATCTGAAATTTCATATGAATTAAATATTTTATTTCTTATTACTTAATTTAATAAGGAATGTCCCATTTAGGGTTTCAATCAGATGATTAATTGTTACATTATCATAAAATTGATTTAGCAATATAAATTCATTCATTCTCTCAATCTCTTTGATATGATCATTATTAGAATAGTTACATTAATGAGGTTTATTTTTAGTCAAATTTGAAATGCAATTATCATTAGAAATTACTTCTACATCCGTATTTAAACAATTTCTAAATTATTTAACATTGGTTTAAATTTATTTCTTATTCCATATGTCTCATTTAGACAATTAATAATACCATCAAAATTCGATTTAACAATTCTTTTATTCAACTTTATTGGCTAAATGATTATTTTCTTTTTAGTTATCTTTTAAAGTTTTAGGTATTGAAATTACATATATTATTAAATTTTTATTATGGGCAATTTTTATATCTGCTATATTTAATGCCTCTTCAATATTATCATATGGTAATTCTTCATCTTCTAATATATTTTTTATTATTTTGATTTCTGGTGAAGCGTTGTTACATGAACATGTTAGACTTTTGATAAAAGTAGAGCCATTTTTAAATTATTTATTTCCTCTTTCACTTTCACCGTTTTTAAATATTCTTAGAATATCATTATTTATCTTAGTTATATTGTTAATTCGTTCTATTACATTTTTATTTATTATTAATTGTTGGTTGTTATTCTCAATTATTTTGTTCATGGTGTTAGTACGAATTTGGAGGTCATTATTATCGGGATTTCCGGCAATCCAATTCCATGCCGAACCTATTGCATTAATGGATCTTTTAAATTTGTTAGTGGGAGTTAGATTATTTATGGAGGTATGTAAGGATTGGATTTCTTGAATAAGTAAAGGACGCAAAATATGCGAGTTGCTTAATCTCTTTATTAAGTTATTTTCTATGTCATTAAGTGTTATGGTATATTCCGTCAAGTTTACTATGTGGAGTATTTTGAACGTTCCTGTTTGGATTTTAGCAAGTCCGTTTTCTAAAGTGATGACTTCCGATTGAAAGCAATCAAGTATCTCTACGTAAGCTAGGCCAGGTTGTAGAGAAATTATTATAATGGTAAATCTGGGAATTGAATAAAATGAAACTGTTTGTTTCTTATATTACTTTTATGTACTTGTTTCCCTAACATTGTGGTGACTGTTGTGTTCTGGTTTTCCTTGACTATTACCTGTTGATATCTTTTAGAAAGTTTTGTTCCCAATCTTTTGTTTTGTTTGACGAAAACTTTTTCACCAGGGTTTTATGTTTCGGGTTCTTTCCTATTTGTGTTGTGGAATTCTATATCTTTTTCCTGTTTCTGAATCAGTTTTTCATAATTTTCTTGTCTTGTTTTTTCGTATTCAATTGTTCCAGAATGGTAAGATCGTCAAAAAAAAAGATCAGCCGGTTTCTTTTGTGTAGTCGAGTGGATTGAATGATTATACTCATTCACTGCTGTTTCTATGAGTTCATGTAGGTTTCTGGAAGGGTATTCTTGTTTGAGGCATCGGACTATTTCAGCTAATGTAGAATAGAATCTTTCGATTTGACCATTTACTACGCTTTTGTAGGAGGGTGCGTTGAAAATTTGGATATTCAGCTCGTTTTCGAGCATAAATTTTAGTGATTGGGAGTTAAAGGATTTTTCATTGTCGAAAACTATGGATTTGGTTGCACCAAAATAGAAAATGATTTCTTTTAAGGGTTTACGGATGTTTTCTACACTTTTTTCATCTATGGGTTTGACGACTGCGAGTTTTGTAAATTTGTCTATCGAAGTTAAGAACTTGGAATTTCCCGTGGAAAAGATATCGATATGAATGGTGTGACCTGCATATGTGGGAATTGGAGTTTTACCAAGATTTGGTTTATTAGATTGACGATCGTATTTGCCTTCATTACAAATCTTGCACAACTTTACAATGTTATTAATTTTTTTGGTCATTCCGGGGAAGTAGTATTGGATTAGGATCTGCTTTTTGTTTTCTTGGGCATATCTACGGGCTCGATTATGGGTTTTTATTATGATATCGGTTTGTTCCTCCTCATTTATTACGTCTATTGTCTGGAATTGGGTGAAAAGGATTTTATAGTTGGAGAAATGTATCGGATAGACTGTTTGGATTTTTAACATTATTGGTTCCGTTGTTTTAATACAATTGGAAACTGAAGGGTTTAGGTATTGTTTTAAGAGTGTGATTAAGATCTCTTCGATATACTCTGTTTCTATACTTGTATGACGGTGATAAGTAGGGAAGACTATTTTGAATTGATAGTTCGTTATTTCACCGATTTTTAAGAACAATTGGTTTTTATAAATATTTATTGAATGTTCAGTACAGGCTATTAAATTTTAGGGGGAGCTGTCACTACTGTGGACCGTCGCTGTCAAGGAATTTAAGTTGGCTATTTGAGGTCGTGAAAGAAAATCTGCTACGACATTTGTATTTCCGGGTTTATAAATCAATTCATGATTATATTCTTCAAGTTGAGTTTTCCAACATTTCATTTTTGCGTTTGTATTTTTATTACTAAGTGCGAACGTGAGTGGTTGATGATCAGTGATTATTTTAACTTTTTTAGATCCGAACAGGAGGCAGCGTAGGGACTGTAAAGCCCAAATGATTGCAAGCATTTTTTTTTTTTCGTTTGCTTCGGACTTCGCAAGTGTCCGTAAAAGGAAAGAAATTGGTTTCCCTTCTTGTGATAGGACTGCTCCAAGATCGCAGTTAGAGGCGTCCGTTGTTAATTCGAAAGGTTTGCCGAAATTGGGATAATGAAGCATATCATCCTTTGAAACTAAGCAATTGCGTAATTGCTTAAATGCGTTAGTTTGTTGTTCGTTCAGGTTAAGTAATGTTTTCTTTGAAAGGGTTTTGGGAGTACGTCCCATTTCTCCTCTTAGAATTTCTGTTAAGGGTTTAGCTATTTCAGCATAGCCTTGGATAAATTTACAATAATGCCCTGTTGCTCCTAGGAAAGAACGAAAATCGAATGTTTTTAGTTTAGGGAATTTGGCAAGGGCTTCAACTTTTTGGAGATTGGTACATATACCATTTTGGCCGACAACTATGCCGAGAAACTCGATTTTATCTTTAATGAAATCACACTTGTCAAGTTGGATGTTAAGGTTTGCTTTTTCAAGAGTATTAAAGACGATTTGTAAATTTTCGAGATGTTCTTGGAGAGTTTTTGCGAATATTATAATATCGTCGAAGTAAACGTAACATCTTATGCCGATATGTTTGCGAAGTATATCGTCTAACGCACAATGGAAAATCGAAGGTGCATTTCTAAGACCGAAAGGGAGTCGGGTAAACTCATATTTTCCGTTATTCACACAGAAAGCTGTTTTTTCAATATCTGATTCTGTGAGAGCTATTTGATGGAAACCGGTCTTCAAATCAATAGTAGAGTAATATTTGACCCTAAGTTAGTCAAAATTGTATTCATATCGGGGATTGGATATTTATCAGGTACGGTGTCCTCATTGAGTTTCCTATAATCAATGACCATACGATATTTCTTTGTTCTTGAAGCATCTGCTTTTTTTGAAACTACCCATACTGGAGAATTGTATGGTGATTTGGAGGGACGTATGATACCGTCTCGAAGTAATTCTTCGACTTATTTGTCGATTTCGGATTTAAGCGCCATTGGATATGGATATGACCTAGAATAGATTGGTCGTTCGCTTTTAGTACGGATGTCCGCTTTTACATTGGTGACGAAAGTTAAACTTTTATCTGGGTCAGAGAAAAGTGTGGGACAAGAATGTATGATTTCCCTGAAAGCCTTTTCGTTTTCTGGTGTCATATGATTGAATCGGATTTATAGGTGAGCAACTGATTCAAACTCCAGTTGTTCAAGAGGATATTGGTATTTTTGGAGTAAAGTAAAGTAGTTGTTGTCAATATAAATTATGACTTTAAGGACCTTAAGGTTATCGTATCATATCGGGGATTGGATATTTATCAGGTACGGTGTCTTCATTGAGTTTCCTATAATCAATGACCATACGATATTTCTTTGTTCTTGAAGCATCTGCTTTTTTTGAAACTACCCATACTGGAGAATTGTATGGTGATTTGGAGGGACGTATGATACCGTCTCGAAGTAATTCTTCGACTTATTTGTCGATTTCGGATTTAAGCGCCATTGGATATGGATATGACCTAGAATAGATTGGTCGTTCGCTTTTAGTACGGATGTCCGCTTTTACATTGGTGACGAAAGTTAAACTTTTATCTGGGTCAGAGAAAAGTGTGGGACAAGAATGTATGATTTCCCTGAAAGCCTTTTCGTTTTCTGGTGTCATATGATTGAATCGGATTTATAGGTGAGCAACTGATTCAAACTCCAGTTGTTCAAGAGGATATTGGTATTTTTGGAGTAAAGTAAAGTAGTTGTTGTCAATATAAATTATGACTTTAAGGACCTTAAGGTTATCGTTTCCGATGATACCATCGAAGGTCTGCAGATCGGGTAATAGGAAAAATTTTAATTCGCCGATTTCATCATTAAAAATCTTAATGTTGGCATATTGGGTTATTTCGGATTGTCCTGCAACAGACTTTACAGTAAATACTGTTTCATTTGAGATTGGTTTTCTTATGAATTCGGGTTTAACGTAATTTTTGTTTGATCCAGTGTCTAAAAGAAATTTAAGCACTTTCCCGTTCTTCATTCTGAATGGATAAAACTGAAGAGTGGAGGAAGCTAGTCTAAAAAATTAATATCGTTATTGTAGGATGTGTCGATATTTTCGGAGGTTTCTTCAGTGTTGTAATCTTGGGGATAGTTCTGTGGATATCCTTGTGGATCCTGAGCTACTGGGTTTTCTTCGTCATAAGCTATTTCGTCATTGTATTGTTGTTCATCACTTTTGTTTGGTAAATTCTTTGGTGTTTGTTAGGTTGTTATGCAGACATTGCATGGGGTCTTTTAAAAGTATATTGGTTTGGTCTATTATTGTATTGGACAGTGGAATCGACATCCTTGGGTGCTGGTGGTGGAAGAGTTGGTCTAAATGGTGGTTGGCTAAAGTTTTGTTGTTGAGGCCGATACTGATTGGGTGGTTGTTGTGGACGAAATTGTTGGAACGATTGTTGAGGGCGATATTGTTGGAATCGTTGTTGTGAGCGATATTGTTGGAATTGTTGTGGGCGATGTTGTTGGAATGATTGTTGTGGGTGATATTGTTGGAATTGTTGCTGTCGACGATATTGTTGGCATTGCTGTGGACGATATTGTTGTGAAGATGGTTGGCGATATTGTCCCTGATTGGACTTAGGGAAGAATGCTGGCTGGGTGAGTTCAGAATAGAATGGTTGTGAAAATTTGGTTGAAGGAAGACTCTTTGTGTTTGCATAATTAACACGGTAATTTAAGTTACCTTATTTCAAACACATGTGCAAAGCTCGTGGTAAGCTAGTTGGTTCTTTTACACTCAAAAGGCGAGGTAGATCTCCGTTGAGACCTCACAAAAAGGTATCTAAAGCCTTGTCTCGATAGGTTTGGGTCATGACATTGAGAGCATCTTCGCTCAGATCTAAGCAATCTATTTTGTGCAAAATTAAAGACAAATGATAGAAAACCTTATGGTAAAATTCGGTGATTTAATAATTACCTTGTACCAAGATAGTCATTTGGTACTCGAGATTAAAAAAATATCATTAAACAATTTTTAATATAACTCCAATTTAGTGGAGTTCGATATGCCTCGAGGGCTGCAACGGCTTCTCCGACAATTTTATGTCGAATTGTATGCAAAATGCCAAAATATTTTTGTTCTGTTCGTATAGGGTTAAGATTCTATCTACTGCTTTGCGCCAAGAGTTAAATTCTCCAGGCTTGCCTGAGAAAACTCGTAAAGTTTTAACAGTGTCAGGTATTCTCTCGGTCTCGCTAATGTTGCGTGTAAAGTCAATGGTAGGAAGAGATTCTAGTTCTTCGTGAGGATTTATGATTTGATTGACCATTCGGGATATCTCTTGGATTTGAACTTTAGTGAAGTTCATGGTGGAATTAGGTGGTTGAATTGGATTTGATGGATCTTGTGGAACGGACATGGTTCTCAGTGAAAGATTATTGAATGAATCGATAAGATTTTGCATAAAAAAAAAAAATTCCTTTAAATTTGTATGGTATTTATGACTCTTTAATTTGTTTCTATTGTTCCAGTTATTATAATAATAATTTAATTTAATTTAATGTAATTTTATTATAAATAATATTTTTTTCTTACGGTAATATTAGCTGCATTGTTGGAGGGGTTGAGATTAGAGCTGTGATTGTAGTTGTAGTTGCAGTTAAAGCTGAGATTGTAGTTGTAGTTGAAGTTAAAGCTGTCGTTTCCAGATGTTGAAGTTGCAGTTGAAGGTGTAGTTGAAGTTATCGGTTCTTGAATGTAATTTGTTGTTGATTATAGTTACGGTATTACTATAAATCGTTTTATGACAAAACATTTCTTTTTTTCACTTTATTTGATTTTATTTGATTTTATTTGTTTTTTTGTTTTTGTTAAAAATATATTTTTTTTTTTTAAATTTGTTCATAAATTTTATTTCTCCTTTAGTTTTAATTCATTATATTATTTTGGTTTACTTAATAAGTAATTTAAAAGTTTTATATGGTATTTAGTTATTATTTAGTTTTGTTTCTTTGTTGGCCTTATTTATTTTGTATGTTTCCACTTTGACTTATTATTAAAAATTTTTTTTGTATGTTCTGATTTAAAATTTTTCTTTTTAATTTATATTTTCCTAACACTACCGGCTGTAGTGGCTGGGTTTTACTACCCTCCGTTTTGTACCCAAAAGTAAAAGGGTACTACTAAGGCACCAATCTATAACACACACGATCGCGTATTTTCACAATTATATTGTTTCACGCGGCCCCACGTTGAGTGCCAATTAAATAATAAATTGTTTGGGGTTTCTTTTTAAAATATAAATCGTTTTATTGTATTATAATTTAGCACTATGTGCTTTGCATGTTTTAATCTTATAATTATTATTAGGATAGCAGTAGTATGTTATTTGCCGGATTGAACGCAGTCTAGTTTTTTTTCGACATTTTTAGCATTTCTAACACGAATTTTTGATATTTTTTTAATTTGTAACACAAATTTTTAACATTTTTAGCTTCTAACACGTTTCTTTTAACATTTTTTAATTTGTGACACGTTTTTTTTTTTATTAAAAAGTTGGATCGAACGTGTATACTAAAAAAATGTGTATACAAAAAAAACGTGTATACTAAGAAACGTGTATACTAAATAGATTTTAATGATATAAAATCTAAAAATATTGAAAATAATGCTTATAATCTTGGGACAGACACCCTTATATTTTAATGATATTAATATAAAATCTGCAAATCTGGGGACACATCAATTTTTTAATTCTAGAGGTCGGCCGCCACCGACCCACGAAATTTCCACAAATAATTTACAATTATTTGCACTACTATCAATAGTAAAGCCATTTAAAAATGAAAGCACCTATCATAAAAAATATTGACTCTTCAAAAGGAGAGTCGTTGGTAGGATTCGAACCCACAAAATCATTGCTTCTTTAAGGTTCTCAACTCTTAACCAACTGAGCTAAATAACTTTATATTTTCATTGCATTTAAAGTTGAATACTTCGTTTGCTCCAGCGAAGTTAGAAGTTCTAAAAATAGATTAAGCTCACTTTGTGAAGCGCTGACATAATAAAAAATTGAAAATGACAATTTTATAGGAAACTGCAATTTTCTAAATTGGAAAGGTAGATCCGTTAGTATTAATGGAATCCGGGGAATTAAAACGACTTCTCCAGTTCCACATTCGGTCAGTATTGTACACTCTGTTATGTAGTTTTTTTTAATGATTTTATCTGAAAACGTGTACCATTGCATAATTTTGGTGGATTAAGGTTCCGTAATAAAATAGGGACACCCTACTTTTAAAACTAATTTATGTGGGCGCAAACCAGAAGGCTGTAGAGAATTAAGAAATTCTGTTGGGAAATGAACAGCCTCTTCCAGATCAATAGCATTGTCTACAGAGTAGTATGTTTCAGTGTGTCAGTCCATTGATCTTTGACAGAATTAAATGATTTACTTTACCTATTTGATCGTTGGTAGGGACATTTTTTCCTTATATGGCAAGTAAACAAATGTTTTCTTTACCTTATAGTATGGCTTAAATGATAATAATAATTACATTAATTTAATTCTAAAATCACATTTGAAGAAACTTTGTTGTGTAAAGAATGAAAAGCTGCAATATTGTAATGGCAGTAAATGCTTTTTCCATAAATTATAACACTATTGCAACTACATTAATTTTATAAGCGAACAAAACGGGACTCGTCCGCAAAGCCAACCTGTGAAATTATCTAAATACAGTATTGGTAAATGGGGAAAGAACTACTTTTTGAACTGTTTTGTGAACCAAAAAGAGCTGTTTGATGTTGTAGTGAATTACAAATACCTGTTTTGGTGAATGTCAAACTTAGTGTTGCTGTCTTCAGTGAATGACAAATATGGATAATTAATGATAATAATCATAATTACTTTTATTATTGAATCAATTATTTATGTACATGCAAACTTTTCTAATGAAATTCTTTAATTAACAGTGAAAACCGTATCAAAATACGTTGCGTGGTTTAAAAGTCATCAGTATTCTAACTTCTTGAAATTTCGACTTTGCTTTATACTATGTAAAGAAATTTGCCATTTAATTTGGGCTTGTATGGGAGGTACCACTCCTGGTAACCCTAGAATCATGAAATTTATATGGTTAATGAATATAGATCAGAAACTTATAGAGTTCCAATTTCAGTTCGATACGTTAAAAAACAAAAAACTTTTTCTAACAAGAACATTAATTTAGAGGGGGGTTTGTATGGGAGGTACCCCTCCTAGTAGCCCTAGGATCATGAAATTTACATGATTGGTGGCCACGGATTACTAACTCATAGTGTCCAAATTTCAGTTCGGTACGTTAAGAAACAAAAAACTTTTTCTAACAAGACATTAATTTGAAGGTGTGGTTTGTATGGGAGGTACCCCACCTGGTGGTCCGATTCACTCCCGTGAAGAGTATAAAAATAAAAACTGATCAATACAAAAACAATTCCTCAACCTTTTTTTTTTATATCTTCCATTATTGGTTGCTTGTTCTTTATCAATAACTAAAAACCCGAATTGATCTTTCCGTGATTCATTACACATACTTTTAAATGAATCAAAATCAATATCACTGCAGTGATCATCAAATACATGTTTTATATTAGTCTTATCTTGCTCAAATAAAATTAGATAGTTCGCATTATCTCTGATCAATTGTTTAGGAATTTTTAAATATGTTTGACACAAATAAAAACATGAAATACGAGGGCTGCTATTTATATTTCGGGAATTGGCAATACTAATGTCAATACGTAAAATCTGGCAACGCCATAATAAACTTTGTTATTTTTTAGCACATATGTACGTACAACGTTTTTATGTACAATTGGTTTTTGTTTTGTTTACAATAAGTTAAAGAAATCAATTTGGCAAAACAATGGAAATTTCTCGAGAGGGTTTTCGTTGGATTATTTTCCACAACTTTCGACGTGGATTACCCCAACAAGAATGTGTCGATGAACTTAGTTCTTGGTATGGTGAGAGCACCATTAAAAACGACAGTTTATCGCTGGTTTGCAGTATTTAATCGTGGTCGTAGTTCAGTCGCTGACGAATTCCGTGAAGGTCGTCCAAAATCGGTTGTTGTGCCACAAAACATCGAAGGTGTGCGTGAACTGATATTGCAAGATCGAAATGTGATATATCGTGAGATAGAAACATCCTTGCACATTAGTTCCACTTCAACACATTCTATTTTGCATTAACACTTAGTTGTAAAAAAGGTTTGTTCTGGTCAATCGCTCAAAAAAATGCTTGAAAAATTCGACCGTGGTGCTTCGAAAGACGTTTATAAAATCGTGACAGCAGATGAATCATGGATATATGCGTATGAGCCGGAAACTAAACGGCAATCGACCGTGTGGGTGTTCCAAGATGAGCCAAATCCAACAAAAGTTGTTCGAGCGTGAAGCACTTCGAAGCAAATGGTCGCCTGTTTCTTCGGAAGAATAGGTCATGTGGCCACTGTTCCACTAGAGCAACGTAGGACTGTCAATTCTGAGTGGTACACGACCATTTGTTTGCCGGAGGTCTTCAGAGAAATTCGCAAAACCAACTGCCGAAGACGAATCATTCTCCATCATGACAATGCGAGCTCTTACACATCTCGGCAAACAGGTGAATTTTTAAGCAGTCAAAACATCGAATTGATGACTCATCCGCCCTACAGTCCTGACTTGGCACTCAATGACTTCTTTTTATTCCCTCTTATCAAAAAAAAACTGCGTGGTCAACGATTTACGAGTGCCGTAGAAGCAGTTGAAAAGTTCAAAAACCATGATTTGGAGGTGTCTCAAGAGGAATGGAAAAATTGCTATGACCAATGGTTCGAACGAGTGCAAAAGTGTATTGATCATCAGGGGGAATATTTTGAAAAACAATAAAGCCATTTTCATTAAAAAATTTTTGTTCTTATTTGCTATTCCCGAAATATAAATAGCAGCCCTCGTATTATTGTGTCCATCGTAAGCAAAATAATTGGCTATATTATTTTGCTGCTCAGTAGAAATATCAGCAAATATTATAACAGAATATGGTTTAATATTTTCAGGACTTGGTAGAGATTCAAGTGGTAAACATTTAATATCATTTGGTTCTAAATCATGGCTAGTACATACTTTATTAAATTCATAAATCAGATCTTTTAAATATTCATATTTTTCTTGATAACAGGACAACAAAAAATAATATCAGAATAATAAATCTTTGACAAGATGTTCAATAATATATTTGTTTTTCCACAATTACTTGGTCCACAAATAATTGATCTTAAAATGTTTGGAAATAATTCATTTACTCTTTTTATTGGCTTATGAGTATCAAAATTTTTAATAACTAATTTGTCTTTGCTTTTTAAATACTTCTTTTGAATATTACTCATCGTCTCCGAAGGTGACGGTTCCCAAAGGAAAGACATTTTTATTTTAAAACTGGTAGGACTTTATCAAACAATTGATATCATCAAATATGTTGACGAAGTCAACTATTTGACAAAGTTAAATGTGCATTACTTGGTTAGTTAATGGATTATATGAATAAGAATCATCACGAATAACACTGTGCGACAAAAAAAAAGTTTTGAATGGTATGTGTTAGAAGGAAATCGTTAACTGTTTCGTGTTCAGCATGCCCAAATTAACAAAGAATAGGTGTTTTCGTTGATATTATATTTTTTTTTGTCGCACAGTGTAATTAGACAATATACAGTTGTATTAACTGGGAACTTTTCTGTCCATTTAAACTCAATTTTAATATCGATAGCCGCCTCTTTAATTACTTCACTTTGTTTAGAATTATCAATGCAAATTATTGGATAATCTTTTAAAAATGTGTCATAATTAACTAATGGTAAATTATTTTTACTAGAACCATAATAAGAATCTTTGAAATCTAGATACATGTTGTATAAAGCATCAAACTTAATATGATTAAATGATAATTGCATATCATAATTTGGATATGTAATTGTATTCAATTTAACTAGAACATTTGCTAAATTACAATGATCAAATTTACTATTATCTTTTTGAAGATTCTGATATCTCAATGTTTGAAATGCTATCAAAAAATATCTTGGTTTAGAACTAGCTGAGGTTATATTCCAAGTATAATAACTTACTGTAGGAATATCTTCAATTTCTAAAATACATTTTAAAGTTTGTGTTATTTGAAATATTTTTATTAATTTCTTCAACTTCAACAGAAAATTTAACATGTGGCATTCTCCAAATTATTTCATTAATTTTAATAGAAAAAGTATGATCACTTAAACTACTATCAATAGTTAAGCAATTTGAATCATCATTTGATCTAATGAATTCTAATTTTTGATTAATACTGAAAATAAAATTTTTAAAGTCATAAAAAAATCCCATTAATATGTATAATGGAATACTAACAGAAAAATATCCTTTTTAATAAAAAATATCACCTTTATTTATAATTTGCCACCCAGCATCATTTAATGCAAGATCATTAGAAAATGATGCTAATCCTTTAATTGATGTTGTTAAACCAAGATTTTCAATTTTATCAATTTCAACTGAATTAATAAAGTAGGTAATTTTATTAAATAAATTTAATACACCATTATTAACAAAGTTAATTTTGTCCGGATTAATAATTTCCAAATTTTTACCATCTTTTTGTTTTGCAGTAATTTGTCCTCTAACAATAAGTAAACTTTTATTTGGTAATGTTTTAATATCTTGATTATTAATATTTATTTCTATTGGCCTACCATGTTCATTTAAAAGAGTAGAATTAGAGGGTAAATGTTCATAAACATCATAAGATTCTATACCTTTTTCTTCTTTCATTTATTAATCTAAAAATTTACTAACAATTTTAAAATAATTGAAGTCTTGTCTTTAAAAACTTTATCAAATTATAAAAAAACATAATTATAATAATAATAACACTGTGTTACAAAAAAAAAAAAATGAAAAAACTGCTTATCAGACCTAGTGGAAGTTATAGGTTATAAAAAGCCAAAAAGAATGGTATGTATTAAATCTCTGATACACCCTCAAAATCTTGTTTTAGAGCACAAAAACCGTTTTTAGGTAGGTTTCGTACATATTACCTTATAACTTGGCAATTTTTTATCGGATTAAAAATTTTTTCTTTGTATTTAGAAGCTGAAACGTAGCGTAACGATTTTGCAACTTTAAGTCTAATTTGTGTCTCTTATCTTATCTAAATTATAATTTTCCTCAACGTACATCGAAAGTTTAGTCATTTTAGCTTTAAATGAACCCTGTTTGAATAGAATTGGTTAAAAATTACTTGATTTATTGTACTTTTTATAATTGCATATGACAGTTTTCTTTCCTTTTTTATTCTTAATTGTTGCAGATAGAGGGAGATAGATAGAGGGAAATAGCTAGATAAAAAATCCGATAAAAAATTGCCAAGTTATAAGGTAATATGTACGGAACCTACCTAAAAACGGTTTTTGGGCTCTAAAACAAGATTTTGAGGGTGTATCAGAGATTTAATACATACCATTCTTTTTGGCTTTTTATAACCTATAACCTCCACTAGGTCTGATAAGAAGTTTTTTTTCGCTGTTACACAGTGTAATTAGTGTCATAGAAATGTATTCATTTTGCAATATTTTATCAATTCCAGATGAAATAATTAAATCTATTTTTGATAATTGATCAAGTTCATTTTGTGAACCTTTCCTTTCATAATTTTTTATTATTTACAAGTTTAGGTTATATACATATATGGTACTAATAATATATATTCTAACTAAAATTTAAGAGTACTAGCTACAAGGCCTTCGACTCGTCTATTATAAAAAAAAAAAAGTTAAATTAAATTGGATGTGTTTGAACATTTGATGAATGAGGAAATTTTGTGAATATTATCAAGGGAAGGAGTTTTAAGGAAGGTGGAAGGTAGATTATGCCCAAACAGCTGGGTTCTAGTATTGTGTAGTTTTGTGCAATCATCCAAAATGTGTTTAACTGAGAGATTGCTCCCGCATAATGAGCAAGGAGGTATTGATGTGTTATTTGACATTGTCCCGTTCTCAATCGGACAAAAGTTGTGGAAGTTGGACGATCGCAGGTGTCAGGGAAATGTATGGGGGTTTTCGAAGGGTTTGAATTTTTGTACCAATGGTTGATTGAACACCATTGGGTGAGTTCCATATCTCTTAGGGATACTCTTTATGAGTTTCCCAATGTCACGTTCTACGTCTGGAATCACTGTTATGCATGGGGCACAGCCCGCTTCCTTGACTGCCTTATCAGCGAGTTCATTGCCTTCAATACCCGCATGACCAGGGACCCAGATGAGTTGTATTTTCCTTTTGTATTTAATGAAAAGATTGCGAAGTTCGCAAATAAGGTTGTTGTTGTTGTATATATTTTGTATTGCTAAAACAGTTGACAGGCTATCCATGCAGATAATATATTTTCCTCTATTCGCTTGCGCTATATGGATGGCTTTAACTATCGCAACTGCCTCGGCTGCAAGAGCTGAATAGTAGTGAGGGAGCAATCCTTTGGATACCGTGATACCCCGTTTATTAACCACGGCAAACGAGGTACTTGCATCCGTCTTGGAGCCTTCAGTGAACAACTAGTTCCTCTCTAGCAGCCGTAGATTAGCTATTTCCTCCGCCAGCAATTGACTGAAAACTGAGTTTGAAGTTGAAGATTTGGGGAAGCTATTAAGAGATGTGTTTAAAGACGATTGATCCAGAGCCCACGGAGGATTGAATGAAACCTTATTCCATTGATATGGTTCATGGATATTGTGTAGCTTCGAAAAACGAGCGCATCTCCGTATAGTCGACAATACTTTAAATCTGCGTCGTCCCTTTCTTGCTTGTTGGAAATCCTTGGTTAAAATGTCGTTGGTGGAACAGAACTACTTGGGTATAAGTTTGTAAGTAGTTTGAGCTACTCTGCTTGGGATATCAGGCAGCTCAGCCTCCGCCAGGATGCACTTAGTTGGCCTTGTTGGAAACGCTCCTATGCTTCGTCGTACTGCAGTGTGATAGGGAGCAAAGACTGATTTTAGGGTAGACGGCGAACACCAACCATATATAGGAAGAGCGTAATCTATACGGGAAAGCATCAGTGCTCTGGTGACATGGATAAGGGATGATGTGTGAATGAAGGACCTTTTGGAACTTAGGAATTTAATTATGTTTAAACGTTCATCAAGATTTTTTCTGAGATCATAACAATGTTTCTTAAAAGTAAGTCGTTTATCAAACACAAGGCCAAGAATTTTTAGAAAATTTTTACATTCAATAATTTTATTGTTAAATGTTAGTACAGGGTATATACAGTTAGGTTTTTTACATATGTGTAGGATTTTGCATTTCTCAATCGATAATGAAGCCCCAGATGACTTGCCCCATTCTTCTATTTTCTTAAGGATTTCTAAGAACATTAAGTTTAATACATCATTATCTTTATATTTTGCAAAGATGATCGCATCATCAGCATATATCGACAGTTGAATTTTCTTAAAGCTTAATATCGTATCATTAAGGGATTGGAAAGCTATCATAAAAAGTACTACGGAGAGAGGAGACTCTTGGGGGATACCGTTATGAAGGATATAAAATTTAGAAAGGGTGTTATTTACTCTGACCCGAATCGAACGCTTGGTCATGAATGCCTTCACTATATTGAAGATTTTCGGACCAACATCCCAACGGGAGAGTTGAAGCAGAACCGTATGGACCCCCACGATCGAAGGCTCTTTCAAAGTCCTTTGCCAACATGGTGACGTGGTTTCTAGAGGAAAGAGCGTCCGACGCGAGGTGATGGAGGTGTAATAAGGAATCTAGAGTACTGTGTTTAGGTCTAAAAGTAGATTGGTTAGGGCTAATAAATTTGTTTTTAGTGATAAACCACATCAAGCGTTTTGCAATTATTTTTTCAACTGTTTTGGCCAAACAGGAAAGTAGTGAAATAGGGCGAAAGCTAGTTATTGCTTGGGGTGATTGATTAGGTTTGAGGATAGTGACAACAACGGAGAATCTCCATATGTGACGATAACCCTGATTCGGATATTGTGTTATATAAAAGTAGTAACTTGTCCTTGGCCTGCTTGGGCAAATGTCGGAGCATAGGGTAGGAAACTCGGTCAAATCCAGGGGTCGTGCCTGTAGCATGTTTAAGTGCAAATTCTAGTTCAATAGATGTAAAGTTGGATTCGAGATATTTAGCGTTGGATGATAAGTTTGAGTTTGAATATGGTTGGGCTAGGATGTCTGCTTTAAGAGATGTCTAAGATATATCAAAGTTGTCATCTTTGGAATAATAACTCCACATACTGGTAAATGCATTAGCGATCTCAGCAGGAGATGAAAAGACGGAGTTCTGGATCTTGATTATTTTAATAGGGGTTTGGGAGTTACAAATCAAAGAATTATATCGGACCACACTTTTTTTGTAGTTGAGAGCGGAAATATTTCAGACGTGAATTTATTGAATGCATCGCGCTTCGAGTTTTTAGCAGCTTTTTTGAATAAAGCATTAGCTTTTTTGTATGCGATCAAATTAGAGATAGATTGTGACCTTTTATAACTGTGCCACAAATTTTGTTTATTATCCCTACGAATAATTTCTTGGTTCTGTGGTAGGGCTTTGTTTGTGGTATTGATACATTGGCAGCAATTCCAATAGATTTTAATAATTTAGCCGCGAACAAGTTAAAGTCATTTGTTGCGGGGAAACTGCAATTACTATTACAGATTAGATGATACTTGTCCCAATCTGCATGGTCTGTCTTATATTTAATGTTACATCTATTTCCATCAGATTTGGTATGCGTTCGAATAACTATGGAAATGGGGAAATGGTCGCTACCATGGTAAGCAGGAGGCAATACTCCAAGTTGCTGAGATCAATGATAAGTCGACATGTGTAAAAGTGTTGTATGTAGAGTGGTGAGTGGCAGAGCCGTTATTAAGTATAGGTAGGTTAGATTTGAGTAAAACTTCTTCAATTTGAAGACCCCTAAAGTTTTTAGAACTGGAACCCCATAGTGGGCTCC
Source organism: Amiota communis (assembly GCA_037043315.1). NCBI lineage: Eukaryota > Metazoa > Arthropoda > Insecta > Diptera > Drosophilidae > Amiota > Amiota communis. The sequence goes on along the minus strand of JBAMAV010001551.1, from coordinate 129,786 downwards.
AAGAGTTAAAGTCACCAACTAATAGTACAGTGTGAGTATATCGTTGGCAGAGAACTTTTGAGAAGGTGGAATAATGTATTGATTAAAGTGATGTTAGTGATTGAGAGAATCTCAATGGCCACTGAACAAGTGGATCCATTTAAATTAATGATTTTGTGGGGAATATTCTTAATAAGAATACCAACACCTTGCTTAGAAGACAGGTTGGTACTAAGATTGTAAAAATGCCCAGTGTATGGCTTAGGTGGTACTATGTTATTGAAATTGAAGTTGAGGTGGGTTTCCTGGATGCATATAATATCCGGATTAAGGTCATTAATAAGAATTAATAGTTCGTGATAGTTCTTGAAATAGTCGATATTTGACACCGGTTAAAGTGAACCTGCTCGGTGATATATTTGGCCTTGTATCTGTAAATGGAAAATTTGTTACAAATGTAGGATTGTGACGGTTTGTGGCAGGTGGCAGCCCCTGTTAAAGAATAGTGGTTGGCAACGCAACTCAAGATTCCTTTCGGAGGGTGTTTTGAGTTGCAGCAGAGTGAGCGTAGTAGTCGTGTCGTGGGAGTGAGTATAAAAGTCGTGGGTACAAAAAAAAAAAAAAGAAAGAAGACGTGTTTTAGTGGTGGACGGTTTAAAAAAGCGTATAATGTGGAAAAAGCAGATCATGTGTATGTAAAAACGTCATCAAACGTTTACCCGGAATTAATTAAATAATATTTGTAAGAATAAACCTACAAATATTTGGGGGCTCAACCGGGATCTGTACATTGCGTGAACTGTAACAAAGTATAAAATTAAAAAAGAAACAGTTACGACGTAGTGATCGTTGTGCGTGTGGTGGTTGTGTTAAGAGTAAATCGTATCGAAAGAACATTTTTTTTTTTCTCGCCTAGCTGACGCCATCAAGCAAAGCAGCGGTCGAGAACAAATGTGTGGTCGCGTCGAATGACAAAGAGAAAAAGAGAAAAAGCAATTGCGACGTAGTGATCGTTGTGCGTGTGGTGGTTGTGTTAAGAATAAGTCGTATCGAAACACAAAGAACATTTTTTTTGCTCGCCTAGCTGACGCCATCAAGCAAAGCAGCGGTCGAGAACGAAAGGTGGTCGTGGCAATCTGCAGGCCACAACATCAACAACAACAACATTGAAACATCAGCGGCGAGGGAGTTGTAGTCGAAGGACGCAGATAAACCACAAAGGTGGTCGTGGCAATCTGCAGGCTACAACATCAACAACAACAACATTGAAACATCAGCGGCGAGGGAGTTGTAGTTGAAGGGCGCAGTTAAATCTGCAGGCTACAACATCATCAACAGCAACTATAAACATCAGCTGCAACAAGTGTCATCTATAGAATCATCATTTAGGGTAGCTATTATGTAATTATGTTTAAGAGAAACACATCAACTAAATTGTTTGAAATTTTGTAAATCTATTGAGTATGGTGTTGATGTGATATTTTGGTTTATATCGAAGCATTGTTAATATCAAATTTTGTATTGTAGGTATTAAGTTTTAAACGAAAAGGGTTGACTATGGACGCAAGACAGATTTTAAACTTAAAGGTTGTAGAACTAAGAGACAAACTTAGGGTGCTAAATCTCTGCACGTTGGGTAGGAAAAGCATACTTCAGGACAGATTGTTAGAACATCTAAATTTAGAAGAACCTGAGGAGGAAATAGAAGTAGTAGATAAGGCAAATTCAGTACATTCAAGCGAATATTTAGATGTCCAGTCTAGGACGATAAGGTCTCAGTTTACATTGCGAGATGTGAGAGATAGCGTGTCGTCATTCTCTGGTATAGGTCAATTTGACATCATTCAATGGCTAACAGAGTTTGAAGATGTTACTACCACGGTGCATTGGGACGATCTTCAGAAATATGTTTATGCTAAACAACTATTGAAATGTGCGGCTAAACTGTTTGTTAGAGGTCTGAAGGGAATATGTAGTTGGAACAAACTAAAGAATAGTCTGGTAGAAGAATTTGGGAATAAGTTATGTGCAGCTGATGTTCACACCCTTTTAAGACAAAGGAAAAAGTCGTCTAAAGAAACCCTAATCGAATATTTGTATGCGTTGATTGAAATAGGTAAACAAATACATTTAGATGAAGAGAGTGTCGTAACGTATTTCGTAGAGGGCGTTCCAGATAGTAGGATAAACAAAGCAAATCTTTACAGATGTAAGTCTTTGGTTATTCTAAAGGATTAAATCAAAATCTATGAGAAGATAAAGGAAAGCCCAGATAGGAAAGACAAAAGAGAGGGAGGTTTAGGGAAAAAGAAATGTTTTCGCTGCAACAAGGAGGGACACGTAGCAAAACAATGTAGTGCAGAATTCGTTTGTTATAATTGTAATAAGCCAGGGCATATTGCGAAGAATTGTGACCAAAAGGAGGTAGCCACAAAAGAGAAAGTTTCAATTTTGCGAAATGTGTTTGAAAAGAAAAGTCTAATTCACAAGATGTTGTTAGTAAATGAAGTACGAGTTACGGCTATGGTTGATTCAGGATGTGTTGTATGTCTCATTCGCGAGGACGTTGTAAAACAGTTGAAGGATGTGCAGTTAGTTAAGAGTACAAAAAGAATGAAGGGTATAGGTACAGGAGAACTAGCCACCATCGGACATTTTGAGGCAGACGTTTCAGTAGACAATGTGAATTTCAAAGTCATTTTCAATGAAGTGAAGAATGAGGATTTAGAGTGCAAGGTTATTATAGGCAACGATTAGAAGTAGTAGAGATAACTTTCAGTTCGCGTGGCATCGTTTTCAAAACTAGAAAGCAAGAAATTCCAGATTTTTTTAACTGCATGCATGTAGAAGAGTTGTTAGTAAAACAGGCCCCGTCAGACAGGGTCGATTTGAAACATTTGAGTGAAGTGCAGAGGACAACAATAGAGAATTTGATAAATACTTACGTGCCGGAAACAAGGATTGAGTCTCCGGTCAAAATGAAGATAATTTTGGAATATGACTACCCGGTTTTCCAACACCCGCGGAAAACTTCTTATGCGAATAAGATGGTCATCGAGAAGCAAGTACAGCAATGGCTCGAGGAAAAGATTATAGTTCCAAGTTCATCGGAGTATGCCTCCCCAGTGGTTTTAGTAGCGAAGAAAGACGGTTCAAAAAGGCTATGTTGTGACTATAGAAGAATTAACCTGAAAATAAAGAAGGACAATTTCCCCATAGCACTTATTGATGATGTGTTGGAGGGTTTACAAGGATCGAAAGTGTTTACGATGTTGGATTTGGCAAATGGATTTTTTCACGTTCCAGTTGCAGAGGAATCAAGAAAGTACACGTCATTTGTTACACACAACGGACAATACAAGTTCACACACGTTCCATTCGGTATATCAAACTCCCCTGCTGTTTTTTGTCGTTATATCAACGCTGTTTTAAGAGAGCTTATGCATGCAAGAAAGATAATTGTTTATATGGATGATATAATGATTCCCACCATTGACGAGAAACAAGGAATAGAAATTTTCAAAGAGTTGTTAGAAGTAGCAGCTAAGGCAGGTTTACATATCAAATGGGAGAAAGGACAATTTTTGAAGAGGAAGGTTACATTTTTAGGTTATGAAATTGAAGACAACAATATTTTACCAACACGAGACAAAATCGAAGCAGTTACTAATTTTCCAGTACCAAGAAGCAAAAAGGCATTACAAAGTTTTTTAGGGTTAACATCATACTTACGTCGTTTCATTAAAAACTATGCTCTAGAGGCAAAGCCCTTGACAGATTTGTTGCGAAAGGAGAACAAAGCATTAGAGAACAAGAGTATTGAACTAAGCGAACAGTGTCTGCTAGCTTTTGACCTTTTAAAACAATTGATAGTAAGAGCACCGGTTCTAAAGTTGTACAGATGCAAGCATGCATGGTTTCGGAGGTGTTTTGATGCAAAAAGATCCAGACGATCAAATTTTTCACCCAGTTGGGTTTTTGAGCAGCAAAACGAAACCTTGTGAAGAGAAGTATAGTTCTTACGAATTAGAAGTACTGGCAGTAATAAAAGCAGTTAAGAAGTGGCGAGTATATTTGTTAGGTATAAAGTTTAAAATAGTAACTGATTGTAATGCGTTTACTTTGACGATGAAAAAAGATGACGTGCCACCTAGAGTAGCAAGGTGCGCCATGTTTCTACAAGAGTTTGACTATACAATAGAGGATAGATCAGGATCCCAAATGAAACACGTAGATGCGTTGAGTCGTTTGTCTTGTTTCCTTATCGAAAACTCAGCAAAGTATCGCTTAAGAACAGAACAAGATAAGGACAAATGGATAAAAGCTATCAAAGAAGTATTAACAAGGACAGATGTATATGAAGATTATTTCACAAAAAATGAAATTTTGTATAAAGACACGAACAAGGAGTTGCTGGTGATCCCAGAGGCAATGGAAGGAGATATTATAACCAAGACACTTCGTGAGGGACATTTTGGAGTGAAAAAGACCAGGGAGTTACTAGAGAAATACTATTTCATACATGACATTCAAAAGAAGGTAGAAAAGGTGGTTCACAGCTGCGTAGAATGTTTAGTCATAGAAGCTAAAAAAGGGAAAAAGGAAGGTTTACTGACGCCAATTGACAAAGCACAACAGCCACTGGGGACATATCATTTAGACCATGTAGGACCACTTACAGAGACTCGGAAGAAATATAATCACATCTTAGTAGTGATAGATGGATTCTCGAAATTCGTTTGGTTGTACCCGACGAAATCCACAGGAACAGAAGAAGTCATTGAGAGACTCAAAAGGCAGTCAGTGGTTTTTGGAAATCCCAACCGAATAGTCACAGATAGAGGTACAGCGTTCACATCAAATAAATTCAGAGATTATTGTGAAGAAGAAGACATACAACTACTACACATAACGACGGGAATGCCCAGAGGAAACGGTCAGGTAGAACGTATCCATAGAATAGTAATTCCAATGCTCAGTAAGATATGCCACGGTAAACCAGATAGTTGGTATCAATATGTAGAAAGTGTGCAGCAGATCATAAATAACACGGCACCTCGAAGTACTAAGTATACCCCATTTAAGATACTTACTGGACTTAACATGAAGGTAAAAATGAAGACATAAGAAAATTATTAGAAGATATAGAAATAGACATCTTTAACGAAGATAGAGATGAAACAAGCAAAAATGCACAAGAAAATATTGAGAAGATACAGCAGGAAAATAAGAAAGGTTTTAACAGAAACAGAAAGATAGAAACGAAGTATAAGGTAGGAGAGTTAGTAGCTATCAAAAGAACACAATATAGTTCAGGCATGAAGTTACGACCAAAATTTTTCGGACCATACAAAGTAGCGAAGGTGATGAAACATGGTAGATACGAGGTACAGAAAGTAGGGACTCAGGAAGGACCTAATTTAACTACAACTGCGGCTGAATTTATGAAGAAGTGGGATTCGTTCGGGGCGAACGAAGAGTCAGGACGGCCGATTGTAGGATTGTGAGGGTTTGTGGCAGGTGTTATAGAATAGTGGTTGGCAACGCGACTCAAGATTCCTTTTGGAGGGTGTTTTGAGTTGCAGCAGAGTGAGCGTAGTAGTCGTGTCGTGGGAGTGAGTGTAAAAGTCGTGGGTAAAAGAAAAAAGAAAGAAGACGTGTTTTAGTGGCGGACGGTTTTAAAAAGCGTATAATGTGGAAAAAGCAGATCATGTGTATGTAAAAACGTCATCAAACGTTTACCCGGAATTAATTAAATAATATTTGTAAGAATAAACCTACACAAATAAACATAATAATAGGAGGGATAAGTCTGTTTCTTACATGTTACCTAGAAAGTAGTCATGAAATTGTGTCGAACAACTTTTGTTGCCCCAAATAAAGTCATTTGAAAGCAGTTATTATATATTTGTATATTTTTAAGGAAATGTTTTGAATCCGTTCCCGTTCCTGAAAGTAATGAGTACAATGGCTCTTGTGGCGGAACCAATGGCACTAATTTTATTTTCCTATTTGCGTAACACAATCCAGCGGCTTCATTTTTATATTTAAAGGCCTTACAATGTTGGCAAATTGAGTTCATAGCTCCAATAGCAACGCATTGGTAGGTACTGTGATCAATTGAATTATCGTAACTGAAAGCAGCTAGTTTCAAACCGGGAAGATTATTAGCTGAATGACGCGCTGCACGGGTTTGTGATATCCGAACTCTTTCAATTTCATTTCGATCACCATGTTGCTGTGCAGTCTGATTGGACTGAAACTGAGTTTGGTTTATAGCATTTCGAGTTCTTCGACCCAAATTGCTCCACCTGCGTCTTATAGGCATAAGTATGAGTTAAAACAAACCAACGAAGGAAAGATAAATCGAAGAAGCGAATATTTTAAAATAACTAGTAAAAAGACACGCAATAATTGAGTATCTATTGGGAAATGGTCTAAGTCAAACTTTGCATGATATTTGCGGCTTGAAAAGTTCATATTTCTATTTCAACGGATCAACTCAATATGTTTACCTATACTCACTCTCGCTCTCTAAACCAATACTCAGATCAAAAGTAACGAAACAGATTATGAGAAAAACGAAAACGATGGTAATACACTTAATATTCATGCCACAGTTGCATATGTATATCGAAACACACTCCAGTGTTTTTATGTGTGCAAATGTTCATGCTTCCAATATTATTCGTCAATCTTCGTGGGTGGCGGAGGGTGGAGCGTTGCATTTTCGACTTTTTTTGTTTTATAAATTTTAGAATTTTAGATGTAGTATAAGAAGAGAAATGCAATGTAAGTATGTAAATCATCAGTTTTTTTAATTGCACCTTCCCTCAGCAAGCAACAACAAAACAAAAGTCAAAGTGTGCATTAACGACGAACAAGCAAACGGAAATGTGAGTGTATGGTGTTGCAAAAACAAAAAATAGCAATAGTATAGTTGTGAGTACTCAGTTAATAAGAAATAAGAGGAAAAAATGCATAACAAAAACAACACAAAATTGAAGAAGCATAAAAGCATTACCGACGAAAAAGCAAACGAAAATGTTTGTGTATGCTTTCAAGGACGTATACAGCCGCTTTTTTTGATGTGTAAATATCTTTAGTCTCAGGGGGTAAAAATCTCATTTCACAATACAGACGTAAAACAGAGTAAGATGAAATCGCCCAGTTGACCAAAACATGGTATTACTTATGAGAGTTAAGCGGGTCCTGAGCGGGTCAAACAACCGCTTTCCCATTCGAAAACGGTACGTAAAGTAATCATCTGTCCCTCAGTTTGAGGCAGCAGAAACTATCATTTACGGCCCTCGCAAACGGTCCGTTAATGGATCCGTTTTCGATCCGGCAATGGAACCGTTTTCGACCCGTTGATGTAACCGTTTTCGGGCCACAAGTGATATCATTTGCTTGAAAATAATATTTACAATGTGTGTAATTCATTAATTTATTTATTGATAATAAAAATTTTAAACTATGTATTGCAATATGGTAACAATAAATATGAAATTAAAAATAAAAAAAAATAAACACCTCATTCTTTGAACCAACAAAAAAAAAAAAAACAATGAATTACTCCCTGATCCGTTTGCCGCTGTTTTTTTCCGTTCTCGTCATTATATCTTTAGCTTATTGGAAAAAATTTTGAGTCGTCTTATCGAAATCCGCATCCTTCAAATGAAACCTTAAAAGCACGTGTGAAATGTTATGTAATTAGTACTTTTTATTTCTTGAGTGAATGGCTATGTCTCAGTGTATAATGTACTGAACGGAACTTACTACGAATACCAGAAGTTACATACAGGCCCCTGACACATTTCTTGTTGTCAGTGCCTCTCCAACAACATTGCTTAGCAACATCATCGTTGAGATTAATTTTGCCACTTGCAGCCAATGTAAAGTTTTTGTACCGATAAGGATTTGTTGTTCACAGAATTTGTTATGTTGCTAATGATCATGGAAAAGAATAAAATAATTAAATAAATGTAACACTCACTTCACTTAAATTTATTATCAACTTACCTTGCCGTATGCCGCCACTGGATGATATTTTGTTTCTACTAGGAAGAAGGAATGAAAGAAGTGAAAAAATAAAACTTCACTTGTTTTAAATAATATTTAGCTGTACACAATATGAATTATAATGCTAAAATGTTTGTCCACTGAATTCCTAATATTTCCATAAATTCTGAGATGTAACGGTTCTCTGATGATGATCAAAACAAAATAGGTGATAATAACTGTAAATGCGCAAATTATTTTGTTTATTACTTTATCCATTCATATTCTACGACGTGCAAAGTTAGAACTCAGCCAAAACTGACTGGAAAAAAGTATTTTGACATTGCATTTTTTTTAGTTTCTTTCGTTTCGTGTGCAATGAAAGTTTATCTCAGCGCATTATAATCTTTGTTTTAATAAATTATTATGAATTTGAATTACATTCATTAACTTTGAATTATTTAATATGTTATAAGAAATGAGATGGTGATCAAGTATGATGCTGGTATTTCTGTTGATAAGCAAACTATACAAAGTGCCTCGTCAAACAGTTTATTATCAAATTAATAAGCAAAAAAAAAATCAAATCTACAAATAACTTGCCACGTTCAGGAAGACATCGCAAGGCGACCAAAAGACAAGACCGTTTAATTGTGGGAAAATTTAAAGACAATCTGCTAAAAGCTCCAAAATCTGCAGCAATTGAATTGAATAAGCAGTATACTATCGAAATTTGTGAAAGAACTGTGAGAAATCGTTTAAAAGAGGCAGGTTTTGCTACTTATACAGCCAGACCAATACCTCAAATTTCACGAAAAAAGTAAGCTGAAACGTCTTGAATTTTCTCAAAAATATGTATACAAGCCTTCATCATTTTGGGAGCAAGTATTGTGGACTGATGAAAGCTCCTTTCAGTACCATGCGTCAAACAAGAAAAATTTCTGCAGAATGCCTAAGAAAATGAGAAAAAAAAGTGGCACCTGTGTAAGAACGAATCGCCCATGGTGGTGGGAGTTTAATGTTTTGGGGTTGTGTTTGCTTCAATAGCATCGGAGATTTGGTACCAATCGACGGATCAATGAATCAGGGTCAATACTTACATATTTTAAATGATCACGCGTTTACTTGGGGTTATAAATTGATTGGACAGTCATTTATTTTGCAACAAGACAATATTCCGTGTCACAAAGCCAAGATGATAACCAACTTTCTAATGGATGTAGGAGTAAATATATTCGATTGGCCACCTCAAAGCACCGATTTAAATATTATTGAGAATGTGTGGACTTATATAAAAAGAAAAAGAAGTCCATGTGTAACAAGAACGCGCTGAGTTTGAAAGCTATTGGAAGGACATTTGTCCGCAAATCCTCCAAAATTTAGTGAAATCAGTACCAGGCCGATTGCAGAAAGTTTAGAACACTAAAGGAGGCTTTATTTTTTATTAAATTGTGCCTTCATATTTGTAAATTTATCTTAATATAGATTTTTTCTGACCGAAAATATTTTGTTAAAATACTTTTTTCACCATACATTTTTGAAAAATAATTTTTAACATATCAACTATAATATTGAATTGAACTAAGATATGTTTTTTGTAAGCTTATTATTAGACTATTATCAAGAATTTTTTCTATCATTAAAAATAAATATATAAACAAAAATGCGCAATTTTTTCTTTGTCAAAATACTTTTCCGACCATTGTATATGAAAGCAGCACACTCTATTTATGCTAAATCAAATAACTAAGATCTTATATGCGCGAAATCCTCTCTTTCTCTCTTTCATTATAATTATAATAATATACTGAACTCATAACTACTTGCAACTTACAAAATTCTTCAAGTACTATAGGTTTACATATCTCCCGTGTAATCCGACTCACATTGGTTTTTTTTTTTTGTTTTGGTTCAATTTTTTAATTTTTACATTTCATAGTTCAGTAAAAGATGTTCATACTCTACTTATTCACATATCAATGAAATTATTAGACCTCATAAGATTTAAGTTTTAGTGTACAGTTTCAAAACCATTCTAGGTGGGTTTTTGATATATTTTGCACCAAAAAAAATAGAGGTATTAATTTAGCAATTACCATGTTTTTATCTTTAATTCACCACTTAGGCAATCTTCGCTCATCGTAGCCCTTTTGCCATGATTTTACTCTTCTTAGGGTACTGAAGGATCTCTCTACCGATACCGTAATGCATGGTAGCGCAAACAATATGCCAATTGCTTTTTTAATTTTTGGATAAAAATCTGCATTTTCGTAAGCAGAAATTAAATCTGCTGGGTCTTTGTTACTCCACTCTTTATACCAAATATCTAGCTCATTTTCGTTAACTCCAAGTTCATAAAAAGTAATTGAATTACAAATTTGAGATTTGAATTTTTTCAAGCCAATGCGTTTGACATGTGCTGGATGTCAAGCAGTTAAATTAAATATTACATTATTTTCTTATGAAACTATTTGCTTGAATGCTGATGTCACCGATGGTAGATAAGGCAGACAAATTTTTCGCCGGAAGTATTCCATTGCCGTTGTAAGAAGAGGGTTCGTTGTATTTTGTTGCTTTTCTCCAACTCTGAGCACACAAACATCGAAGGAATGTGCTAATTCCAAACACTCTTTAAAAATTTCCTTGCATAGAATTTCAGGTGCTGATCTGTGCATTTCAATTACTTTAAAAATTTTAAGTATGTGACCTCTGCATTTTATAATGTCGTTGCTTTTGGACTGCATAACATTCACAACTGGTTGAAGAAGTTACATCCTATCTAATTTCCAGAACCCAAAGAGTCAACTTTAAAGCAGCTATATCTAAGACTATTCGTGTAACTTCTGGTGTCCCACAGGGTATTATTCGTTATTATTCAATATTTTGATAAATGGTTTGCTATCTGCCATTAAACATTATAGCGTCTTGATGTATGCTGATGATGTAAAGTTATATTTATCTATTGTATCTTCCATCCAAAAAAGGTTTCTTCAACAAGGTCTTGATTCCTTATTACAGTGGTGTACCATGAACTACCTCACGCTAAACTGTGAAAAATATAAAACTGTGTCCTTCTACCGTAAAAATTAAATTGTAAACAGTTACCCCATTAATGATCACACTTTAGAACGTGTCACACAATTCAATGTTCTGAGTGTTTTGATAGATCCTAAGCTGCATTTCGTCATGCACATCTCTTGTATCATTAATAAAGCTAGAGGCGTTCTAAGATATATTAAACGTTGGTCTAAAGACTTTAATGATCCTTCCATTACTAAATTATTATTTACCTCTTTGGTTAAACCAATTCATGAATACGCATCTTGTGTATGGGGCCCACAGTTAAAGAAGTATAGTGATAATGAAAGTCAATTTGTTTAACGTGAACACCTGTCGTAGAGACTTAATATCCCGGTGCCAAGCACAGGGGATTGATAAACGTCACTCAACGTCCCCTTGGAAATATATCCGCAGGTACCAATCTCAAGCCATATTGGCCGCATGTCTCATTTCTTGATTAGAAACAAGGCCTATCTAAGCCCCTGCTGCTCTGTGGGTCACAGCACCCGGTTGTATAACGCAACTCCACGTCGAGCTCACACTCTACCCGCATTTGGGTACAACCACAGCCACCACGTTACTCCCATAAAGGGGCCGTCTCCGCTTGCCAGGGCGGAAACCATTCTACGGTACACTTTCACTCACAACTGGGGTGTAAGTCATAACAACCTCAATGAGATTGTGATCACTCGCACCCCACCCACCCTTAATCCGCCCTTCGCAACCAAACAACCTCATTGCTGCCTCGTTCACAAAAGTCACATCAATGTCACTTTTACCTACTGGGCCATCAAAGGTGTACCATTCACTGGGTTCGTTAACAACCCTAACATCCCGAGACACAGCCCACTCGGCCAGCACCTCACCCAGTTGATGGTTCAAATACCCAAGCGCTTGTCTAGATATTTTACTGAACCACAAGGGGGACGATGCATTCGCGTCAATACCAAGGATGATAGGATCGCTACTCGCCAGTAGTAGCACCTCATCCATTTACAAGATGTACGGCTCCAGCTCTTCACTAAACTTACAATACACACTTACTACAAAAATCCTACCAAAAATACCACTTTACTCACACAAACACCGTAGTCAGTTGAATTCACGACGGCAAACCCTTAAATGCACAGTTGCGACAATTCAGCAGTTTTGCACACTCAGCCACTCGATGACCCGTCTGCCCACAATGGCGACAAACATCATCCTTGGCCTTGCATTCCGCTACTTTGTGGTCGAAGCCTAAGCAACGGAAGCAACCCACGACCAGCTCGTAGCTGCGCACCCTGAACGAGAACCACTTGATGTAGCAGCGCTCAGACTCCAAAAGGGTCTGCATGGCAACAGCAGATCCTTCCAGAATCACATTCACCGCTCCATCAGTGGTAGCGTTGCCCTTCATTTTGCTCAATTCCGCCACCGATGGAGTGCGAATGATAGCACCACCATCGCGCACCGGCTTCACCTCATGAACGTGAACTCCCAATGTTGGCCCGACCTCCTTCACCACCTGCTCAACCACGTCCTGGAAGATTTGCCAGAAGTCTTGCTTCTGAACACCAAGGACCATGTATCAACTGGCTTCACAGCAGGGACAGCCGTTGCTTGAGCAACATCTAAACGTCACTTTAGGTGCTCATTCTCTGCAATCAAGTGCATCAGCAAAAGCTCATACTGGGTCGTGTACGACACGATAGTGCGGACCACTCCTCCAGACACACCATTCTCATCATCCGTCTTGATCGCTTTCATCTTTTCCACATCAGTCCCTTTACGCCTAACAGACGGAGAAGCTGACGCGGATGGCCCCGGGATATCAGAAACAAGGAAAGCTCCCTTGTTCTTCTCCCCACCGCAACAGTCCACAGTAGCCTCGGAAACAGCCTTCCGAAGCTGCTGCTTAGTACTCACCGATTTCCGACGGTATTCCGACAGGGACGTCGAAGATGCATCATCCGATGACGGCAACGCCGTGACGGTGGCATTATTATCAATTAAATTAATTAGCACTTTTTTTTCCCCCTTTTTTTTCTCTTTTCTCCAACCTGTCACAAAATTGTTAGCAAAATATTCGCGAAACAGTAAAACGCCCGCACAGCTAAAAAAAGTACGTATGCTCGCAAGCAAGGCTGACAACGAACTGAGTATAGTGATAATATTGAATCTGTTCAAAAACAATTCTTCCTTTTTGAACAGCGTATTTTACACTGGGATCCTAACATCAACCTTCCATCCTACCAAAGCCGTCTTAAGTTAATCCACCTCCCAAAACTATCTAATCGTAGGACGACTCATGGTGTCACTTTCCTGCGTAATCTAATTGTTGGTAGTATTTTTCCCCATATTTGCTTGGAAACATAAATTTTAATGTTCCTTCTCGGATTATAAGGAATTATTGCCCTATATTTATTGGGACCTGTAAGACCACTTATTTACAGCACGACCCATTTCGCGTTTTATGTCAATCGTATAACCTATATTTTGACCTTGTATCTAACTGTATTTCTTCCCATCAGCTAAAGTTTAATCTTTTAACTCATCTTAACCCTTAGCTTTCTTTTAGCCGACTAACTTAATTTTAATTGTTCTCATTTTTGGTAATTTTAATTTATGTTACTCGTAAAAAGTTGAAGCTTAAGTATTTTAATTCTACAACCCTATGTTTTAAGTTTTAAATTTATCTTTATAGTGCGTGCTTTTGTATATGGCTGATGACGTTAGATCTGTAGCCGCAAAGTAGTTTACTAAGTTTGTTACGGCAGTTGTGATCGATAGTCGAGGTGTAATCGGCTGTCGGTCGCATAATCGAAAAGCAACCCTGAGGAGAACCCAATCCAAAAGAAGCTGCCGTGTTTTTTCCGTCTGTCGTATTTTTTCTGCTGCCAAGAGAGGGAAGCCGGTGGTGACACAATTTTGAAACAACCAACCAAGCAGCCAACCAAACGTTAAACAATACAATTTTTTAACTAATTTCAAATTCTAATAAATAATTAAACGTTAAAGTTTAAATTGTTTTTGTAATAACATTCGTTTTCAAAATTCGTCATTGGCTTCAGTGAACGTGCCGTGTGTGTTTGTACTTTTGCCAATAAGTACAAAATATATGCCAGGGTACAATTTTCGAAGTGGGAAAATGCAAGACGCCGTTCAAGAAGATGGGGCCAGAGACACTAGCTAAGTTTTGAACAAATTCACATAGTAGATCAAGAAGTCAATCGTGAATTGAACGACTTACAATTTAAGATGCCCACAACAAGCCACGACACGACCGTCAATGAAGTCATAAGCACACATAGGGATCTACAAACCATAGCAGAATTACCAAAAATGCTGATATACCCAAGTGACGTATCAAACGCTATGGAAGAGCTACAGTTCAGGTTTGGTCGTCCAGAGTTGCTCGTACGGGATCAGATGGCAAAGTTGCAGCAGCTATCAGTCTTGGGTGAGCATAAAAATGAGCAGATCGTCCAATTTGCCACAAAGGTGCGTAATACAGTGGCGCTGTTGACGTCTTCAAAGTGCGAACGTTACCTGTACGATGTTGCCATGCTAGAACAAATGGTGAGGAAGCTGCCACCAAAAAGCAGTATGAGTGGGCACGACATTCGATCAATATAAAACCGTTTGCAACCATCAAGGACTTCTGAGAGTGGCTGAACGCTGTTGCCAGAGTCATCTGTTTATTGCCGACCAACGTGAAGAATGCTCCGCCAAAGCAAAGTATGGTGATGCATGTGAGTGACGACCATGTAGAGCAGATGACGCTGTGTCCGCAGTGTTCAGGTAACCACAAGATAAACGTCTGTGAAGTATACAAACAAAGTAGTCTTGCCAATCGCTGGGATAAGATCAAATCCAGCCAACTTTGTTTTGCTTGCTTGGCAAAAGGTCACCCTGTCTCCAAATGTAGAAACAAGCGCATCTGTGGTCAAGATGGTTGCCAGAGATTTCATCATTCCAGTCTACATGGTCAGAAGTCAAATAACGGTAGCCACGCAACGGAAGAAAAACGGGTTTTTAGCTGTCAGAGGAAGCGGCCAGGAGGACAACTTTTTAAGATTTTACCAGTTGTCTTAGGCGGTCCAAATGGTCAAATTAAAACATATGCCATTTTTGACGACGGGTCATCAATATCCATTATAGAGGATCGAGTAGCTGAAGAACTTGGGCTCAAAGGCAACATGGAGCAATTGAAACTGCAATGGTTTGGAGGACGAGTCACCACTGAAAAATGTAGACGGGTGAGTTTTGAGATTTCGTCAAGTAACAGGCAACAGTGGTACGCTTTGAAGAACGTGTGGACGGTACGAAATCTTGGAATGCCAGTGCAGTCTTTTAACAAAAAAGAATTCGCTCATCTACATGCGGCACAAATAGCAGACTACAATGGAGCCTGAGGTACTGAAAGGAGTAGACCATGCCACTCTGGGAGTTCCTATCGAGGTCATCGATGCAGGAAACCCAATTGCCGTGAGAACCAGATTGGGGTAGGCTGCCTATGGTACAAGGTGTGATTCTGCCAAATAACAACCTATTGTATTGCACATTGGGCCACAAAAAGATGACGCTATTCTACATCAGCTAGTAGATGAATATTTTTACACAGATAATTTTGGTATAAGTCCCTCAGCCTCCCTATATGAATCTGAAGAGAATATGCATGCCAAACATATTCTACAGACAACAACAAAAAGAGTTGGCAATCGTTTTAAAATGGGACTACTGTGGAAGCAGTTGACGCCAACACTGCCCCACAGTCACGAAATGGCCAAAACTCGTCTTGAAGGTATCGAACGAAAGATGAACAGAGATTCTGCATTTGGAGATCGTTATAAATCAGAGATTTAGAAATATTTTGACAAGGGGTATGCCCGGGTGTTTTCTAGCGATGAGTTACGTAACTGCACCGCCCCAGAATGGTATTTGCCGCACTTTGCTGTAAAAAAATGTTAACAAGCCGGGAAAATTCAGAATAGTTTTTGATGCCGCCGCCGTAGCCAACGGAGTTTCACTGAATTCCCAATTAACGAAAGGGCCTGAGCAAGTCAAACCTTTGATAAATATCCTATTTGCGTTTCGCCAACATGCAATAGGAGTTGCCGCCGACAACTAAAGATATGAGAAAAAGATCAACATTCTCAGCGATTTCTCTGGAAAGACCAGAAGCCCGGCAATATTCAACATTGCCTGATGACATCAATGATTTTTGGAGCTGCTTGCTCACCATGTGCAGAAGAATTTCGCCATCAATATCCACAAGCTATTGACGCCATAGTGAATTGCCATTACGTAGACGTTTTAGTAGTCAGTTTTCCATCCGAAGAGGAAGCACTGAATATTTGCCAAGATGTCATAAAGATTCATCTCCGTGCCGGATTTGAACTACGAAATTTTGTATCAAATAGTGAGTGCCTGGAAAATATACTCAACGGAACGTCATCAGCTGTCGTCGAACTAGTACTTTTAGAGCCTGAAGCCACAACAGACAAAATCCTTGGAATGTATTGGAACACCTCATGCCGTCTTAGATGGGACACGGGTGCCTGCAAAACGCGACTTACTGTAAAAATGGAAACTGTGGTGGGCAGAATTTAAACAGTTGAGTCACATAAGTATATCGAGATGCCATTCGTCAAATTTGTGTGTCGCCGACGCCATTGAGATACACATTTTTGTAGATGCCAGCGAAAATGCCTTTGCTGCCGCAGCGTACTTTCGCATTGTTACTGCTACCTCAATAGTCATGTCATTGTGGCAAAACACGTACCGTGCCAAGGAAATTAATGTCAATACCGCGCCTTGAACTACAAGCTGCTATCCTTGGTATCCGACTAAACAAAATTGTCACAAATGGTCCTGATATCGTTGTAAGAAATGTGGTGTATTGGAGTGATTCCAAAACTGTACTTTTGTGGATAAACTCAGCCAAGAGGAAATACAAATCCTTTGTGGGGCATAGAATTGCCGAGATACAAGAATCGAGTAGGCCAGAGCAATTGCGGTGGGTACCTACTGACTGAATCCAGCTGATGCTGCTACGCGCCCAGTTAATCCACCAAAGGTCAATGTCAATGGTCAATGGTACCATGGTCCAGCGTTCTTGCTGTTAGAAGAAAATCATTGGCCACAGTCACAGCTGAAAGCCCCGCCATAGCTAGAAGAAGAAATTCCTCACATGCTTATTTGCGATGTAAGTATTGTTGAATTTGAATTAACAAAGTTTTCTTCTTACTTAAAGATGAAAAGCCTGTAAAATGTTTCGTAGACGTTGCGTATGCAGTGTGTCATGTCCTATGGGCCCACTAGCAGCAAGCGAACTTATAGAAGCAGAACGATTGTTGTGCAGAAGTTTACGGTGGAGAACTGCAGTATCTACATGAAGGGAAAGCCATTCCGAAAAATAATAAAATTTGTCGTCTCTTGCCTTATTTGGATGAACATGGAATCATTCATATTCTTGGACGCATTGATGAAGCCATTTAATTGTCGTTGGAAGCCCGTCGCCCAATACTACTTCCAAAAGAACACATCATAACGAGACTTATGGTGCGCCATTTTCATAATCTTTTGCATCATCAGAATGCCAGCGTTATGATGAACGAAATTCGACAAAAATTTTGGTTGCCGCGACTACGATCGCTTCGTCGCAAGGTGCAACAGGAGTGTTCTCGTTGTCGTATAGACAAGGTGAAGAAATCAGTACCAATAATGGGTCAACTGCCGCCAGACCGCATGACGCCATTCGTTAGACCATTTACTTACACCGGAGTTGACTTATTTGGACCATTAAACGTCACAGTGGGTCGCCGGCGTGAAAAAAGATGGGTGGCAATATTTACCTGCTTGACAATTCGCGCCGCCCACCTTGAGCTTGTGGAAAACCTATCAACAGACGCCTTCATACTCAGCCAACGCTATTTTGTCAATCGTCGTGGAGTTCCAGTACGAATCAGATGCGGCAATGGTACCAATTTTATTGGTGCACAAAAAGAGCTGAAAGCTTCAGAAAGACTATTAGATGTGGACCGCATTCTAAACGAAGCCGCCAATAGACACATCGAGTGGATTTTTAATTGCCCGTCTAATCCAAGCTCTGGAGGCTGTTGGGAGCGGTTGATTCGCATAACCAAACGTTTACTGACACACACACTGAAGGAAACCGTACCAAGGGTAGAGACGCTTCGAAGCATTCTGATTGAAGCCGAGAACATCATGAATGCTTGCCCGCTTACTAAAGTGCCGATATCATCTGAAGACGAAAATCCATTAACACCGAATCAATTTCTTATAGGCTGTCCAAATTCAACGCAGACTCCGCAATCACCGATTGACAAGTTATGCCTCAACAAGCAGTGGCAAATTGCTCAAGCCCTGAAGGATCGCTTCTGGAAGAGATGGACTGCAGAATATTTGCCACAGATGATGCAACGCCCCAAGTGGATTACTCCAGAGCGACCATTACAAGTGGGAGATGTGATAATCATGTGTGAGTCAAGCCAGCCACGTAGTCAGTGGCAAAAGGGTCGCATTGTTGCTACACATCCAGCAAAGGACGGACATGTGCGCGTCGTAGATGTCAAAACTGCATGTGGTGTGCTTCGTCGCCCTGCTAAAAAACTTGGTGTGCTAACTGTTAGTAAATCAGATTGATTTACGGGGTGGGGGATGTTACGGCAGTTGTGATCGATAGTCGAAGTGTAATCGGCTGTCGGTCGCATAATCGAAAAGCAACCCTGAGGAGAACCCAAGCCAAAAGAAGCTGCAATGTTTTTTCCGTCTGTCGTATTTTTTCTGCCGCCAAGAGAGGGAAGCCGGTGGCGACACAATTTGGAAACAACCAACCAAGCAGCCAACCAAACGTTAAACAATACATTTTTTTAACTAATTTCAAATTCTAGTAAATAAATAAACGCTAAAGTTTTAATATTTTTTGTAATAACAAAGTTTGTATTGCATGTTAACTAACCCTAGTAGTTCAGTACCAAAGTGACTTGTGGTCGATACCCAGTCTTGTTCGGTTTTTAATGGACCCCATCTTATGTGGGCTCTGGGGAGGAAAGTGGCGTGGGATAGTTTAGTAGTCAAAAAAAAAAAAAAAAATTAATATATTTTACTATAATGCACATAAAAATTATAAAAACACTTCTTACAGCAGCGCTATTTATCTGGAAAGCAACGTTCCTTGTGGCAACTATTTCACAATAGATTTTTTTTAATTCGATTATACTTTGATACTTTTCTGACCAGCGTTTTTCACAAATTGAGTGTACATTCGCTACGACACTGCCATCCTGACACTTACACGTCTTCGTGTAGTCAATACAAAAACATTTTCATACAGAATATTTCATTATCAGATTATTCTCTTTACAATTTATTTTCCTTACAAATTAAAACTTCAATTTCATTATCAGCATGTTTCGCTTCAACTTAAATGTAATCCTTAATTCTCTCAGCCAAGTCAATTTTCTCAGTTTTATAACCTAACTATATAACATTTGTGACATTCTTCATTCGTATAGTTTTATTAAAACAGTATCTCACACATCCATTGTCAGTTTCTTTCTCTTCTTATTGCCACCATAAAATTTTTACATCACTATCTCTTATAATATAATGCTTATACCATCAAATGCCCCACACGCCATGACGAAAACCTTTGCTTGCACTATGATATATGTATCCAGTTGCTCTTTTTACTCTCTATTCAACAGAACCGCCTCTTTCAACGGTTTCCTCGTTCTCAACAAACTCAAACATGTTTTCATTACCGTCTCTTTCAACGGTTTCGTCTGTCTCAACACACTCACTTGGGTTTCCTTTACCAACTGTTTCAACGGTTTCATCGCAACTTTTAACCAAATTTGTAAAATCATCGCATACATTTAACTCAGTGAGTACCTGGCCAGCCGGTAGTTTCCGCAAATCCTCATGAACATACTTATACACTCTCTTACTAATCAACGACCTTAACATATATCTGTTACCCTCTAAAACTGCAGTTACTATAAAAGGCCCTCTAAATTTCGGATCTAATTTAGTCTGATGCCTTTCCTCATTTTTAAGCAATACAAAATCTCCTACTCAATCACCTTAGCTTTGTTGGCATCAAATCGAAACTTTTCGTATTTTGCTGCAACTACCATATTTTTTGTAGCTTGAGCTCTTACACTTATTAAATCAACCTTGTGTTCAATGCCAACTGGTGAAAGTAACCCCAAGGGACGCGCTACCTTACCAATCAACATTTCCAATGTACTTGCTCTTGTCACTCGATTATTGGTACAATTAAGAGCCAACTGAACATCTCCCAAAGAATCTTGCCATGATTGACTGCTAGACTCAACAGCAGTTAACAAATTTTTTAAAGTCCTCATAGTGCGTTCTACCTGTCCATTAGCTCGATTTGCACCAGTGGCAATTAAATGTAGATTTATTTTCTGCCCTGCACAAAATTCGCTAAATGCTGAGCTACTAAAGCACCTCCCCTGGTCGGCTTATATTCGGTTTGGTACTCCAAACAACGATATAGCAGATCTTACGGCCTCTATACAGCTAACAGAATCTAATCTAAGCGTGTGGTTTAAATAGGCATACTTGGTAAAAGCATCTACCTGAACAATAACATATTCCTTTTTATCATTTTTTCCACTTAACTTCCCTGTAATATCAATATGAATGGTATGCCACGGCACATCAACCTTCGGGATTGGGTGAAGCCTAACTTGAGTTTTCCCAGACAAAGATTTTAACATTTACATGTTATGCAATTTTCAACAAATTTCCTAACATATTTTGACATATTATCGAACCACTAGTAATCATAAACCTTGTCTTTTCCCAACCCAAATGCATAATCGACTCGTGAACCTGATTAATTACCGACGATCTAAATGCTCGGGGCACCACTGACAAACAACAAGTTCTACCATTACGCTGAATTTTCCGAAACAGTATTTCCTTTCTTATTTCATAGGTCTTTGCAACATCTTCATTCAACTCATTGGATTTCAATTTATCTACAATGCTTACAATGTCTGGATCACGACGCTGTTCAGCGATAAGAAATTTCAGCTATACCATACACAAGCTCAATCAATCTTATTTTGCATTTCCATGAATGCGAATATTTGGCCATCTAACGTTGCGGATGGGGAGTCACAGCCCACTTCTGATGTCGACTGTTCATTAAGTGGCGTCACGTGGACGGCGTCATCTACGGCCGTCTGTCTGGTTTGGCGAATTTTGATAACCAGCGAGTTCTCTGCGTTGTGCGTGATGCTAGCTTCAATTCTCAAACTACAATGCCTCTTCTATTCCAATTAGTCATTGCTTAAACCCTTTTGCCTTTTATGCTACTATACTCACACAACCACAAACTCTCTTTGTCGTTTTCCTTACACACACGCCACAACGCTCAGACCACACTCGATAGAGAGCTATGTTTTGCTCTCCATCCATAACCTCAGCGAAACACACACAGACAGACAAGAATGATCTCGACACAGCAATAATGACCATTTACCTAAGTGAACGATATTTTGTTCATTCGCTCACTTCTTTGATTACCAAAAAGATAGGGGAATAGGTCAAAAAGTCGCTACAACATGTACATATATAGGTCATAGAACAAAAAACTCAATCTGTGATCGTTTGCGTCAGAATGATGAAACTTAAATATGTATACTCTTCACGGGAATGAATAGTAGTATAAGTTTGTCATAAAGTTTGTAACTCACGGAAGGAGACATCGCAGACCACATAAAGTATATATATTTTTGTTCAGCTCGATGAGACGAGATGATTTAGCCATGTCCGCCTGTCTGTTTCTATGCAAACTAGTCTTTCAGTTTTATAGCTATCGTCATGAAACTTAGCATAGGTCTGTCTTCTTGTATGTTTGTGGGCATCAGCCGAATCCGACTAGCTGCCATAGGATTGATCGGCCGAAAATTAAGATCTTGTATAAAATTTTTGTTTTTCAAGATATCTTCACCAATCTCAGCGATTATAATTTTCCTGTGAGGGATGAAATCATACAATGCTGTAACCGTTATCAGCAGCGGCTACAAAACCACACAAACAGCCTGGCGGCGGCACTAACCCGTGGGATTAGGCGACGTTGTTTAAAGAGGCTTCATCCTAATGACCTTCTAATCGTAAGGTTGCCACTTAGATAAATGTACACTGCGATATAATCACCCCACGTCACTATTCTAAATAACTAGAACAATATTTTATGCTATTTTGCGTTAGCCAAGCATCTAATGAAATGAATACAATAGGGCAAGAGAGGAGAATGTAGTGTTAAAAAGCTGGTAAAGTAGAAATAAGTTATGGTGTATGTGTGACTATGTGTATAGGCAATCATCATAAGAAATGAATACAAGAGAGGAAAATAAAGTAGTAAAACAGAAAAAAGTTAATGTCGAAGTGTAAGCAAAGAGATGTGAGCTGTGGGTCAATGAAATAAATATAATGAGTAAAGGTGTACGTATAAGTATGCAGATCTTATTAATTGAAATGTGAAGGCGCACAAGTCGAAAAAGAGAGAAGAATAAAATAGTTAATAGAATCTTTTTAACTTAACTTAACTTAGAAATAAGTTAAGGCGTATGTGTCGTTTACGAATTTCTTCAAGACATGTAATTTTTTTCATACAAAGGTTATACCAAAGCTCAGCTTCTTGGTCAAAATCAGCCAAAGAATAGGGCAGCCGCCCATGAAATAATGAATAAGTTTATGAATGATACTCAAGTCACATTAATTTAAAACATAATAATTGATTGATATTCATAAGAATGATTTTGGATTGCTCTCATATTCAAAATCAGTGAGCAAATCAACATCTGAATGCAATTTATTCGTACCACAGAAGCAAAATGTAAGTGATACTCAAAATTAATTCAAATGAATTTGATTGAAACAATTATTCATTTTATAATGATTGAATCAAAAGGGCTTTTGATTTATTCAATGCACAGGTATAATACATATACTTACGTATTAATGCCCTCTAGCAATGCTATGTTATAAGCAATATCCCGATGTCCGACTGTTAGGAAACAAGAAACAGCTGTTGTGAAACAACGAAATTGTGACCAGTTTTGTTTTGGTATTACTCGTCATTTACTATTTCGTAAATTTATAATCTATATCTATCCATTTATTTATATATACCTTTTCGTGTTTGTGCACGTTAATCTCAGAAACGGCATAACCTATTTGAATGCGGTCTTGACTGGTGTATTGTAGCAAGCTTCGTGTAACAATTTGAGTTTATTTTATCGAAAACGACATACTCAGGTGTGTCACAGAAATCGAAAGAAATTGAAATTGAATTGATTTCAAAGCGTAAAAATATGCAATTAGAATTTTCATAATACTGATACTTTAATTATTGTTTTCTTTTTTAGTTGGGGGAACATTAAAGATCTGATAATTAGGAAAAAGGTAACAAAATATACGCTATTACAAACATATCTCGAATACCACGCGTACAAAATCAAGAGCACAGCTAGTAATTACATATATTTATTTAAAAATATATATATATGTTATGAAATACAAGTAAATAGAAGGAATCTGGCAAATATTTTGTTTAACTATGTTTATTTAAAACTACATTTAAATTGTAACAATAATAATTATGCTTTAAAAATACTCATTTTTTTAACAATGGGCATCTTTACAAAAATGTCATCCGGGACCAAAAATTTAAAAGTTAATAAACAAAGTTTTTTTTAGGATGAGGTAGAAATAGAGAAACTTGGAAAAGTTCAATCTTCAGACTCTAATGCTAACAATAGTGAAGATATCTAGTCTATAACACCTAAACCACCGCCAATAATGATTAATTATATCACAAACATCAATAGCTTATGGAGGGACCTTGATAAAGCAATTAGCTCGGAAAATTACTTTTTAAAAACTAATCAAAGTTATGTAAGAATACTTGCCAAAGATGCTGAGATGTATAGGATATTTGTGGAAACCTAGTGTTGTTGAACGTTCAATTTCATTGTTACCAGTTACGTGAAGAAAAATCATACAGAGTTGCGATCAAAGGTCTTCATTCCACAACATGCAGGACCTTATCAAAAAAAAACTTGCAACACAGAACTATCACGTTAGAAACTTATTCAACACTACTAGTCGTAAGGAATCGAAAGGATCGGAAAATCGGGAGGCTAGAAAACTTAAAATTTTCCTTGTTGAGTTGAAACCGAACGATAATAATAAGTCAATCTTAGAGGTTAAAACCCTGTACTAACAAAGAGTTGTAATAGAGCCGCAATGAAAACATGACGATTTTGTACAATGTCAACGATGCCAAGACTACGGACACACAAAAAGTTACTGTCGTAAAAAGCTCAGGTGCGTTAAATGCGGAGGTGATCATTCCACATCAGATTTCGTAAAACATCTCAATGAAAGTCCAACTTGTGCTCACAGTCTTGGTACACATACTGCCAATTATAAAGGTTGTCCCGTATACCAAGAACTCTCCAAGAAAGGCAGACAATCTGCTGATAACTCAAAAAAAGGAGTGAGTGAAGAGAAAAGTCTGTACAAAAAAACTCAAGCAGTAACAGCTCTCAAATGCAGACAACAAGTTTTGCACCTCAAAGAACACAATCAACTGTCAATAGTAAGTCGCACTCATATGCAGAGGTAGCCAAAAGGGGTAACCCATTCAAAAAAACTAATCCACCGCTACAACAGCAATGCAACGTGACTGCCTCCAAAACCATACCATACCAAAATATGTACTAGTGCCTAGAAATTAAAATGGAAAGTCTAATGGATAGATTAGACCACTTTCTAGCCATGCAAAAGACTTAATGGACATGCAAATTCAAATTCTGCAAGTTTTAACTGCCATTTCTACATCAAAATGTCCATAGACATTCGCATAGGCATATGGAACGCCAATGGCGTAGTCAAAAAAGCTTTAGAGCTTGAATCAGTTATTGATAGCCACCAACTTGATATAATGTTAATTTCTAATACCCACTTCTGCAGCCGTACTACGTTTGTCTAAACTGTCTAGTTTGATTATTTAATATATCCAGCAAACCACCCTCACGATGGAGCTTATGGTGGAGCTGATATATTAGAGAGTTCCAGTATTAAACACCACTCACTTGATCCAGTTTGTTTTGACCATCCACAAATGGCTACTAAAAGGTACAAAGCTCCCATGGTGATATTATACTTTCAGCCGTTTATTGTCCACCACTTTTTTCTTGGAACTCAAATATGTTCACAACTTTATTGAACCAGCGCGGGCCAAAATCTTTTGTGTACCTGTTCTGGGATAAGCTTCGTGCATGCTCTAGAGATACTGAGCACTTAAATAGCGTTCTAAATGTTTGGAATATTTTGGCCACAGGATCTTCCACTTGCTTCCCGTGTGTCACCAAAAGAATGCCTAGCACGTTAGATTTTGCGATCTCCAAACGTATACGGCAAACGCAGCTGTCCATCAAAAGCTATCATGAGCTTAGCTCCGATAACCTACCAATGATCATCCAGTTTACTGCAGTAGCTGAAAATTATGGGAAGAGAACATGTCTGTTAGTTGATAGATCAAATATTAAAAAATTTCAACGATGTCTTGAGCAAAAGCTTCACTTGAGCACTGAAATTGACTCTGTTGAAGATATTGAAGACGATGTGGCCATTTTGGACAGAAGCATCACTCACTAGGAGTATTAAAAGGTAACCAATATCAAACCTTCCCATTCAAGATGACAAAGGAAAATGGTGTAGAACAGAACAGGAAAAGGCGGAGGCGTTTGCAAATCATCTTCAGGCAAGGTTCACACCATTTAATCTTGCAGAGTCCAGTGACGTAACGAATACGAAAGATTTTTTAGATGCCGCACTGCAAATGGACCTTCCGACAAAGGCCATTACTCCAGCTGAAGTTATTGTGCAAATTAAAAACACCAAAGCAAAGAAAGCACCAGGCTATGACAAAGTCGATGGAAGAGTACTTGAGGCCCTCCCCTTTAAAGGTATCCTGTTTCTGGTGAATATATATAATGCAATGCTACGTATCGGTCACTTTCCTACACAGTGGATGTGCAGTTTGATAACGATGATTCCTAAACCAGGAAAGCCGCCGAATCTTGTTGAGTCCTATATACCAATAGACCTATTGTCTTTTTGTTCCAAAATATTTTAGAAAATATTTCTAAGCAGATTGCTGGCAGTAGGAGACGTCCAGAGAGCCATACCACAACACCAATTTGGATTTAGGATAAGGCATGGCACGCCAGAGTAGGTACAGATAGTGGTCCAGAAAATTTTAGACGCCTTTGAAAGGAAAGAATACTGCTATACTGTGTTCCTTGATGTGCAACAAGCTTTTGACAGGGTGTGGCATTATGGGAACCTGTTCAAACTAAAAACACTCGTCCCTGCTCATCAATATTGACTGTTGATATCTTTCCTGCAGAACAGAACCTTCCAAGTGGCAGTAAGGGATGATACATCAACATTAAGATGCATTAAGGCAGGAGTTCCTCAGGGTAGTGTACTTGAGCCGATTTTATGTAATACTTTCACATCAAACATGCCTCTACCAATATAAAGGAACGTAAGTGTGGCTAATTAAGCTGATAATACTGCAGTCCTAGCTACTTCTGGCTGTCCCATTGAAGCAACCAGTCTGATCCAGGAATACCTAAACAACATTGAAGATTGGTCACAGAGATGGAATATCCTCACCAACCATGAAAAATGTGCTAAAGTTACATTTACACTCCGGAGGGTGAAATTGTCAAGACGTTATATTCAGCAACCGTCCGATACCAAAATGAAGCATGCACTACTACCTGGGTGTGCATTTAGATTCCAAACTTAGTTGGGCACTCCACATTCGCAGAATCCATGCCAAATGTGTTGTGAAGATAAAAAAGCTCCATTGGATGTTAAAAGACAGAAGTAAACTTTCGAGCAGCAATAAAATAATTATATATAAGCTGATTATAAAACCCACGTGGACTTATGGCATCCAAGTGTGGGGCACAGCATCGGCATGCCATATAAAAAAGATTCAAGTAATGCAAAATTAAACATTACGCACAAATATGGGAGCCCCCTTGTCCGCAATAAAACCCTGCATCGTGATTTACTCGTCCCCTTTGTTGGAGATGAAATAAATATACATACCAGTAGATACAATGACAGATTATTAAGTCACCCAAAGAAGACTTCACTAGAAGAAATTATGAAGTACTGTGTTATAAATGAATTAGTTATAAATAAATGTAAAATTTATTGTTGTTTGTAATATTAGTCAAAACACGTTTCATGTAAGTATATATATATGTATATATAACACTTGTCATTTAGTAGGGGATCCTACGGTTTCCGGAGCGCAAAAATCTCGCAACGGATTTGTATAGAACTCGTTGAAATAAGACGAAAATATTAAATAAATTTTGAAGTCAAACTTCTTTAGCGAGGTGTAAGTCCAAAAAAAAACGTTATGGTAATCAAATGTGACAATGCGGGGGAGAGACGTTGATGGGGGATACACATTTCATATTGGGTTGTTCGTCTGCAACGTGGAAAATGTATGTTTGTGTGTTTTTACGAAAAGCGTACGAACAACTGATCGTATAGCCGACCACCAGCCGACAGCATTTTCTCACTCATCGTTTGTGTTGTCGTTGTTGTTGTCTTCTTAGTGTTGTGTTAACGTCCGTCTGCTTGTAAGCTGCGGTCGCCTATTGCGCGGTAGTTGCTAATATCCACAATAACACAAACAACTAAGATCTTATATGCGCAAAATCCACTTTTTCTTTCTTATAATTAAAATAAGTTTTGCAATTTAAAACAAATCGCATTCGCACTTTGCCTTTCGATCAGTGAAGTCGTGTTTTTTCCGCTCTCAAGCTCAGCGTGATAAAAACTTCTATCGACATTCTATCGATTAAATTCTTGTGAAATTAATTTTATTTCGCTTTTCCATGCGAATCATTTCGTTCGTTAAGCGGAATAAAAAACAAATAAACCAATACAAACAAATAACAAAAACCTTAAGATGAGCTCCGCTCATCAAAAAAACTCAGCAAGAAAGACAACAAGAAATGCATATTTCTCGTTTGTCTCTTCCTGCCCCAAAAACAAAAATGAATATTCATTTTTAACCACCAAGTCGCCTGAGCGCAGGGCAAGTTCTTGTTCTCCCGCTCTGTGCTCTGACAGCGTGAACACCACATGCTCCTTACCATGGAGCTCCCAATGCCCATCCCCGCAAACCCCCCTTTACACAACCCATGCTGCAACTGTATCAGCAACAACAACTACTACAACACAAAGCACTGCTTGTACCTCAACAGCTTCAACAGCAGCATCAACAACAACAGTTTTCTCAACAACTGCTTCGATCGCGTCATCGTATGCAGTTACTTCAAAAACTATTAATATCGAAACCCATGTCCTCAACAACAACAATGATTCGATCGCCTCATTGGTCAACTCTGTGACAGTTACGCCTACAACAAAAATTAACACTCAAGTACAAAACTCAATAATACAATAACTAAAAGAAACCGAGATACATCAGAAAAAACATATGATCAACCAAATAACAGTAAAAAGCAAAAAAGGACAAATACCGCACAAAAGCAAACAGTACAAAACTCAGCACAAACAACTTTACAGCAGTACTGGTTAAGCAAACCCACTTCGTCATCTAACAGATTCGAAATACTAGCAACAACGGATGAACAAAACGACAACAACAACAACGAAGCAATGCACAGTGGTACAGAAATGCCAATATCACCTCAAAAAGTAAATACACAAAAAATCAATAAACCCCCCCAATATACGTACAAGATGTCGAAAACATAACCATACTAACAAGTGCTCTTAAAAAAATTGTTGATAAAAACTTTACATTAAAAGCCCTGCCAAATAATGAAGTAAGGATTCAAACTACTGAACCTAAATACTACCGTGAAATCATAAAACTACTTCGCGAAAAAAGTACAAAATATTACACATTTAAACCAAAAGAGGAAAGAGGATTCAAAGTGGTATTAAGACACCTACATCCCGACTCCGATAAAGAAGACATTAAAACTGAACTTAATGAATTAGGGCACGAAGTTATAAATATTCATAATATCCAGCATAAAACTACTAAGGCACCCCTTCCGATATTTTTCATAGAGGTAAAAACCAACAAAAATAATGCAGACATTTACAACATAACACACATGCTTCAAACCAAAATAAAATTTGAACCACCACACCACAAAAGAAAAATCTCACAATGTACAAACTGCCAAAAATACGGACATACAAAAAACTTTTGTACTAGAGACCCAATATGTGTCAAGTGCGCTGGCAAACACAAGACGATAGAATGCAACGTAACACTACCCAACGACCAACCCAAATGCGCACTCTGCGGCGGCAACCACACCGCTAATTATAAAGGATGCGAAATCTACAAAACACTAAAAATACAAAGATTCCCCCAACTAAGAGAAAAAAATCCCATTACACAAACCAATGAACCAATAACTAAAGATATAAACACACCAACACAATCAGGAATAAGTTATGCCCAAATCATCAATCGATCACAACCTACTGTTCGCCAGCCCATGGCCACCACTCAAACAAACAAAAACAATGATACGAAAACCATTGACAACACGCAAGAAAGTAAGCAGGAAATTAACACACAATCAAATGACATACAAGAACTAAAATCTATAGTTAAAGATTTAGTTCTACAAGTAAACAACTTAATTAAGATCATAACCATCCTTCACGTACCAACCCTATAAGCAATCAAAATGACCAGTGAACTTAGAATAATAGTGTGGAACGCTAACGGCTTAAACCGCCATATTCTTGAACTGAAACAATTTTTAAATGACAATCTTATTGACATCGCACTTATATCAGAGACTCATTTTACAAACAAGCATTGCATCCAAATACACGGGTACGATATATTGGCTACCAACCATCCAGACGGAACAGGACACGGAGGAACAGCTATTATGATAAAAAACAATATAAAATACACAGAGTTAGACCACTATAAAACAGATCACATCCAGTCAACAATTATTCAAATAAATGACACTGCTGGACCAATCAATATAGCTGCATTATATAGTCCACCAAAGCACAAAATAACAAGTGACCAATATCTGGACTATTTTAAAAATCTCGGACATAGATTCCTTGCCGCAGGTGATTTCAATGCAAAAAACTTAATATGGGGATCAAGAACAACAACCGCTAAAGGCAAACAATTATATAATGCTATTCAGCATATTAAAGCTAGACACCTAAGCACTGGAGAGCCAACTTACTGGCCAACTGACCCCTGTAAAGTCCCGGATCTAATCGACTTTTGCATAACACGAAACCTTAATGAGCATGCATTAACAATCAAATCAAAATTCGAATTATCATCAGATCACTCTTCAATCCAAATTGACTATAATTTGAAAATCACTAGACAAAATATCAACTAACAAAATGTACAATAAAAATACCAACTGGGAAACCTTCCGTGAACACATTAACAACACACTTCAAACGCAAATCACTCTCAATACAACAGAAACCATCGAACAAACTATAATCCATATAAACGACATAATAAATGAAGCACTATATAAATCGACACCACCGTTAATAAGAACAACACATAGAAATTACACATCCCCAAGAGTAAGGAGACTTGTAGAGGAAAAAAAAGACTCCGGAAAATATGGCAGACTACCAGATACCCCGAAGACAAAAAAAAACTAAACAGAGCGAGAAAAATGCTTACAACCACACTTCTTAAAGAAAAAAACAATCAGATAACAAATTACCTTCAAACCCTTACTCCAACATCTGAAACGAACTACTCATTATGGAAGGCAACTAAATCACTAATATCAAAAACACCGCACCAACCTCCGCTGAAGAAAACGAATGGTTCTTGGGCACGGACCGATATGGAGAAAGCCACTATCTTAGCTGACCACTTTGAAGACACATTTACATTGAATATTCCAACCAACACTAGCTTGCCAACTTTTAATGCAATTATATCGACGAATTATATAATAAGAAACATCACACCACGAGAAATACTCCTCTGTATAAAAAATCGAGTCAACTGTAAAAAATCGCCCGGATATGATCAACTGACTGGTAAAATAATAAAAGAGCTACCCAGCAAAGCTATAAGTCTCCTTTGCAAACTATTTAATTTTATATTAAAAACTCAACACTTTCCATTACTTTGGAAAATCGCAGAAATAATCGCAATACCTAAACCGGGTAAAGATCCAGTACTACCATTATCTTACAGACCCATTAGCTTACTTCCGATTCTAAGCAAAATATTTGAAAAGCTACTACACGACAGAATAAACCCAATATTACAAGACAGGCGTGCAATTCCAGATCATCAATTCGGATTCCGACAACAACACTCGACGATACAACAAGTCCATAGGGTGACTCAAAAAATATTATCAGATCTAGACGACAAAAAATACTGCGTAGGTGTTTTTCTTGATGTAGAAAAGGCGTTCGACAAAGTTTGGCATGAAGGCTTATTGCACAAACTACAATACCAGTTACCACAACCTCTATATAACATAGTAAAAAGTTATATAACTGGACGATACTTTTATGTTAAATACAAAGACTGCCAATCATCGTTAAGAAAAATCAAAGCTGGAATTCCACAAGGAACCGTTCTAGGGCCACTACTATACAATTCATATACAGCAGACATACCTACCCCCACAGACGAATCATCAATGATCGCTACATTTGCAGATGACACCGTTCTTTTGCATTCCAACATAGACTTGACGAAAGCTACATTAGATATGCAACTAATAATAGACACAATGGTAACCTGGTTCAATAAATGGAAAATCAAAATAAATGAACAAAAAACTGTCCATGTCATTTACACAACGAGGACAAGATACCAACCACAGAAGCTCCAAATCAACCAGACGGATATTCCCACTGAAAACGTCGCAAAATATCTAGGAATGCATATAGACAACAAATTAAATTGGAAATTTCACATTCAAAAGAAAAGGGACCAAGTCAAAATAAAATTCAGACAATTATATTGGCTTCTCTCAAAAAATTCAACCTTATCAACTGACAACAAACTACTAATATATAAGACCATTATCAAACCCATCTGGACTTATGGAATTCAGCTATGGGGCACAGCAAAGTCAACAAACATATCACTTTTACAAAGACAACAATCAAAAATATTAAGAATTTTAATCAATGCTGAATGGTATATCCGAAATGACGACATTCATCGTGACTTAAGAATACCACCAGTGAATGAAGTAATAAAACAAATGAGCAGAAAACACCAATTAAAACTAGCAAACCATGTAAACAACGATATAAGTAATCTTCCGATTGACGAACTCACAAGAACCAGACGGCTTAAAAGGACAAGGCCAGTAGATCTAGCACTATAAAGTATTTAATAAACAAATTTCTAATTTCTAATCGTTTATAAATCTAAAAAATTTTTTGTCTAGATGTATTCAAAAAATTATTGTCAACCCTTTCAGCAACATGTATAAAGTGTCTAATATTAATAGATAAAAATACAATACATACGGCAAAAAACAACAAAACCTACGTTATTGCGAATGTGTATAAAACAATATGCAGAGAAGAAGCGAAATAGAAAAAATGTTTACTTGTGTGTGTGTTGAATGCGTTGCGCAGAGTCTAGCTGCGTGCAGTGTACGTACACAGAATGCTCAGGCTATACCTAAGAGTTTTACAAAGACAACTAAGCATGATGATAGGACTTGAGCATATTAATTTTTGTTTGTTAGCCCAAGCAGGCTTAGTTCTTCGATTTGTTTGTTTGCTTGTAAGCACTTCATAAGCACGAGACTGGTGAGAACATATATATTTGCGTTGTGGAGAAGGGAAGTGCGTGGGTAGTTGCTATTGTTTGGTTTTGTGCAGAACTTATCAACAGCAACGCACCCACGATTACTACAGTTGCATTTTCGCTCTTCGCTTCAATCATATGTACTCATGGAGTGTGTGCTCTATATGATGCCGATCTCGCAAATTAATTTGTGTGCATGTCGCTGAGACTTTCCTGTTATATGTCATATACATAAATCAATACGTTATTTGACTCAATTACTTACTTATATGTTTTCAAAAATAAAATTTCTTGTATAAATATCTAAGTCGTTCGATTCACACAGGGTTTCAAAAACATAAGTTGTAATGTAATGACCAAGCTTGAAAAGGGTGAGCTGCAAATTTGCATATGCGAACATAATACTACTTGCATTATTCACAAATAAAGAGCGGACACAATTTCTTGTTGGGTATCATGAGCTTGGAAAGAAGAAGAAGATATCTCTCTTTGTAAGTGTTTTGTCTAGTCTATACAAAATCATAGTCCATTGATATTTAAAATTTGAAAACAAGACAAAAGGAAGCGCGCCAAAAAGAAAAATTAGAAAATAATAGTGAATAATTGAGGATAATTTTATGAAAAGATATTATCAACGTAAGTGTACCATACATGGATTTATAATTGATAATTTGTTTTAACATCGAAATGGATTGATACGGTATTCATCTTGAAGGTTTTTATTCAGAATGCACGCACAATCATCAATGAGAGGAACCCGTGGCGGCTATAGGCAGAATGCCGGACGCCCATGAGGGAGTCGAACACCAGCTCAACGTCAACGTGATTACAGACAACGACAGCGAGAAAACCGGCAAATTGCTATTAATGTAAATAGGTTGGAAATGGAAAACGCCGCCGATAGTTCGTAAATATTAAGTTATCTCTATTCATATATGCAACAGAGCCTGCTTGACCTTGTGAAGCTTGTGTTTGTTTTGCAGGCATTGCCTTTGCTTGATGTCGTTAGGCTTAGCACAACCCTTCGCTGCACAACTCAGATATGTATGTTGTACACATACATTTAAAAAATGTATACATATTATGTAAGAAACACACGTTTCTTCTATCTATGCCTCTAGAATCTATGTTTACGACCGATGTGTCAGAACACCGCGACCCTTCAGAAATTGAGGTGTATCAAGATTATCAATCTCACGCAAGTACTAGAAGACCCTTCAAAAAATTTATCGACAATTCATTTGGTTATGAATGTTCGGTATGTGATTCTACAGATTGTAAAGAGATTATTGATAACATAATGCCTGATGTTGAAATCAATAGTATCGCGGTGTGCTTCACTTATAAGAGAGCATTGCGGTATAAATCCATACCAACCCTTTCAATATTTAATGGATTCAAATATCCCAATGTACCGAGTGATCTTCCTCCTCTAGACATGATAACAGAAAGACTTATTTCGCCCCGATTACCGTTCATGCAAATTCGCAGATTACGTCATATTCACGGTCAATATGCCATTTATGGACAAGTCATAAATGTTCCAGTTGACGTAAATAATATGGTTTCAAAATCACCACGTGAATTACTGCATTAATGTTCACATTAAAAAGAAAAAAATACATAAATCATCCTATCTGGTTGGATTAGTGAAAAAATAAACGGTCAAAGCTTGGTTGGAATATCTGATTTGAACACCGCTTTATCAACGCTATAATATCACTATTGATGCTTTTTTTCGTAGAAACAAAACCGGAATAGGATGAAGTTAGTAAAATTGTTCCTATCGAAGAAAGCTTTATTGCCCAACAGCATACTTTACTTTGGAATGAAGATAAATATTTACAGATTGCTCCTGGTGAAACTGAACTTCCCATAAGCCTCTTGTTTAATGAGTTCTTCCGCACTTTCTTTTCCATCAATATATCTTGGTGAATTTCGCAGTTTCAGAATCGGCACGATCGTCACACTATTCATGATGGCAACTAGCGAACTACGACGTTCTGACAGGCGTGGCGTTACCCCGTACCATTTGCTATACATGGCAATGAAAATAATGAGATTAAGAGTTCGTGATTACCTGACCGTTTCTTTCAAACATGTGGAATATGATACTGAAATAACCCGACGTTAAATTGAATCAGAAGATTACGTACATAGTTGCATTGACACAAATCTCGCTTTCCTTCCAACAATTCCTAATTCAACATGGTATTGGGCACATCGCAAAAAAGATTTGTTCGCTATGATACGACAATACGGTAAACCGACATTATTTCTTACAATGAGTGCGAATGAAATAGGATGGGCTAATTTATTGCAAACATTATATAAATTGAAGTATTGACAAGAAATAATAGCAGAAGCTGTCACTCGGCTACATTTTATGGCCAAAAGCGCACTAGTCAATGACGATGCAGTTACATGTGCCATTTATTTCAAAAAACTTATAAATGTGATAATGAATATTCTACAGTGCAAAAAGAAGAGCCCTTTTGGTCTTCATTATGTAGAGAAATACTTCAAACGAATTGAATTTCAACATCAAGGGACCCCCATGCACATATTCTGCTATGGTTGCACGAAACACCTGATGATCCCTTAAATGCCGCCCTAAACGACAGTCTTCGATTGATCTCGGTTGCACTATCACAAGCAATGGGGAATATCAAACTTCAAACACATAAACATACCTTCACTTGCTATAAGAGAATCAAATCAAATCAACCACAAAAATGCCTATTTGAAGCGCCCTTCATGCCGTGCAAGTCAACAATGATTCTCAACCCATGCCCAAAGAATTTCAAAAATTGCAAAATTAATTACAATACCATAAAATTAAATTTAGAAAATAATGACTACACAGATATGGACTCATTTTACGAACACAAAAATATCATTTTTGATGATGACTGCATTCAAATTTTACCAGCTGGGATTGAACGACCACGAGTGTTCTTGAAAAGACAACCTAGCATGAAGTGGTACAATCCATTTAATCCATTTCTTTTGAGTAATATCAAATCCAACATGGATATACAATTCATTACTGAAGAATACTCCTGCGCTACTTACGTTGTCGAGTACGTCAATAAAACAAACAGGGGAATTAGCAATTTGCAGCGTCAAATTATTGAAACAATGGACAAACATCCTGAGTGTAGATGTACTGAACACCACTGAAATGACAAGTCAAGAAGCGGCATGGTACCTGCCGCGAGAACCCATGGCCAAATCATCACATAAAATCGAATACATTCCAACACTATGGCCTTCCGAACGACAGCGAATAAGAAAAACTCAAATTGAATTGGATCAATTAGAAGTCGGTGACGATTCTACAAACATCTGGAAACAGAATTGCTTCGATAAATAATAAAACCGACCAAATTAATTACAAAATGTTTCTCTTGCACAATTTGTTGCTTATTATAATGTGAAACAAGACGGATCAGTAACGAAAAGAAGTTCATCAAAGATCATTTGGTACAGAAACTATGACATGTCTAGAGAATTGACCAACTTCAAACGGGAAATGGTATGTCTATATATACCATTTAGAAATGAAGAACAGGATGTTTTGGCGTAACTGTCTTTTCTAAAAATATATGACAATAATGAACAGCTCATTTTGGAAGCAAGAAAAGAATTCGAACCCAATTTGGATATTGACAAAACTATTGAGATTTGTCGGCAATTATGTCGTGATATATAGATAATATTGATCGTAATGAAGCTCTCGTTGCTGAGGATCCTAATCCGTTTCAACAGTTTTACAACGATCCTAATTCGGAACACAATAATGATCTTCGTCTTGCTCTGCTAGACAGACTTGGACATATCGCTAAAAGGAAAGAAAATTTAATGGACAATGCAGAATTCTTAAATTTAATGAGAATGACTAATAGTAAAAAAAGAAGTCTCTTGTTACTCACAATTTCACATCTCTTGTCTTCTAACTCTCCACCACTTCAAATTTTCTTCACCGGACCAGCAGGATGCGGCAAAACATTCGTAATTAAACTCCTTATGGAAATATATAATCGTTTTACCAATAATGATGGTTGTTTTAATGCCTATATTACGTGCGCTTCGACTGGCAAAGCTGCTGTGGCTATTGATGGTACCACAGTACATACAGCATTAAAAATCCATTATCAAAATTACTACCGTTATCATATGTCGCACTACAATATCGCACATTGTTCAAGGATGTTCGAGTTCTAATCATCGATGAAGTCAGCATGATAGGTGCGGAATTATTAGCGCAGATCGATCAACGACTCTAGGAAATTGGTGGTGATTTTAATGCATTGTTTGGAGGGTATGACATAATTTTAATTGGCGACTTACGTCAATTATCACCTGTTAAAGCAACACCAATTTTTAAACAACTGAAACAACATATTTCTGGACCAATGTTATGGAGAGGACTTAAGTTTTACAAACTTAATGAAGTCATGTGCCAATCAAATGTTGAATTTTCAAGTATTTTGACAAAAATTGGAAATGGACAAATTCTTGACGATAATGAGTTAACTCTAATTGAATCACATTTCTTTAAAAAAGAAGAAGTAGACACTCAATATCCTCACGGTATTCGCCTATTTCTTTCCAGTCATTCTGTCCACGCATATAATAATAAAATATTAAGTGAAGCCGGGGGTCAAATAACGTCTATTGCGACTGACGTATACACTGGTTATAACAATGTAAAACAGTTGGCAACATTGCGTCAAAAATTAAACAAGAAGAACAATTGATACAGGCGGACTTCCATATGATATAATCTTTGTTATTGGTAAATTCTACATCATAACAACTAGCATCGAGGTAGCGGATGGATTAGCCAATGGTGCTGTTGGAAAATTAGTTCAAGTTGAACAGAATGATAATGGTGAAGTAACCCGTGTTTGGCTAACATTCGCTGACGTTAAAATCGGTAGAAAATTACGAATGAAAGCTGCTGGGTATATTCAAAAATACAGTATAACACCCAACGCAGTGCCCATCAATCGACGCAACACAACGATTTTATTAAATAACAACAAATCGATAATAGCTAAACGAAGTCATTTTCCTCTAATATCTGGTTGTTCAATGACGATTCATAAATCGCAATGTGGTACATTTGAAGAAATCATTTACGAATACGAAAAACCCCACTCCGTTCAATTATTGTACGTTGCTTTATCCAGTGAGTGACTACAATTGAGAAATTGTATGTTGTATCAAAACATAACAATTCTACATTCTATCATGGCAGAAAGAGCCAGCATCAATACAGCCATTGAGACTAGAATTCGAGTGATTTTCATTGAATCCACTCATTACATTAAACTCTGAATTGGTGGATTTCATTATGAAGATATCGAGTTTGTCGACTTATACTTTTAATATTCAAAGTTTACGCGCTCATTCTGCGGATATCATCGATAACGTTGCCAAACATTCTAACGTCCTAATTCTTACGGAGACATGAGTGAATGACAACGAGAATATTTCCATACCGAATTTTAATTATGTTGTTAAATTTAAACGACAAAATGTTCGATCTGGTGGTGTGGCTATCTATCATAATACAAATGATACAGATCACATGTTAACACCTTCGGTGGAGGTAAACGTCAACCATCCCCTGTCATGTGCAGTGCTTGCAAATGAAGTAGTAGAAGTATGCCATTGTCAATGTAGGACAGGGACGGACAAACGGTGGTACTAGTGGCCTTATTTATATCCCCGAATCAGGCAATTGAGAAAATTATTAAGTTCATTCACAAATCACTACTTTTATATTCTTATGAAGGAGCTAATATTCTCAATTTTGGATTAGATACAATCCCTATAATTCTTGGAGGAGATTTTAATATAGATTTTGCCAAAGAATCATCAGCGCCACTTTCAAATTTTCTCAAAGAAATATTCAACAAAACAAGCAACAACAATAGACGCTATATTTACACGATACTTAAACACTATAGATACACGAATATTTGTAGTTATCATAAGCCTCTTATAACATTTGTGTCACAAAATAATGAAATAAATGAATAACATTATAGAACAGTAATAATTTTAAATCTTCATTCCTAACATTTTGTGCAACAGTTTCACTTATGTGCTTATATAGGTGAGGCACATTACTTTTTTTTCGATTTCTCGTTTAGTTTTTGAGATATTGAACTTTAAAGATGTAATAAAGTAAGGTATTTTAAAACTTTTTTTTTTAATTAAGGGACTGGTGAAAATAAGACGAAAATAACAAAAAAAATTTTTCGATATGTCGTTTTTGAGATACGGAATTTGATGGACAAAAAAAAAATGTGTATGACAGCTATTCGATCCATACGGAAAAACGAACCGACAGACTTACAACTCTCTTTGTTCAATAGAAGTCATTTCGAGTTTGATCATTTTCAGATGAATCTTCAGAGATTGCTGCATCAATGTCATCAGTTTCTTCGTTATTAATATCATCCAGACGAGGCGTTTTTGCTAGAGGAAGCATCAATTCATCTTCCGGACACAATTTATTCGGCAATCCTGTCGCCATTTTACCATCAATTACGC
This sequence comes from Amiota communis, assembly GCA_037043315.1. Taxonomy (NCBI): domain Eukaryota; kingdom Metazoa; phylum Arthropoda; class Insecta; order Diptera; family Drosophilidae; genus Amiota; species Amiota communis. Next base: position 90,236 of record JBAMAV010001551.1, on the reverse strand, counting down.
CTGGATACACTTTTTGATGTCTAAATGGAATTGCATGATTTGGGAACCAGCATCATTAAACTTCTTCAAGACATTTTGTCTGTACCAATACAAAGCCATGTACTGGTAGAGAAGCTTTAATGATCGACGACATTTTATTGATTTTTTAATAATTTGTTTTGATTCTCCAAGTCATTGATGGAATTTTTCAAACCCTTTGATACTGTTTTGCACTGTCGGTACATAACAATGAAGTATTGTAAGCAATGTACTTTTGGATATATGGCCATAATTCCTTTTTACTTTTCGCATTAACTTCTTATCTTCCTTACAATACAAACCAAGAACAGTTACAGTCATTTGCTCGGTAATACGACCTCGATAGTATTTTCGTTTCTTTAATCTGGACCATTGTACCTTTGCCACCGAGTACAATATCAACATTTGATGTTATTGTCGTGAAATAACTGAAGTAATCCACAATTGTATTCCAACTAACCTCAAAGTCAATATTTAAATGACGCCAAGCTAGAAGGTTATAGTACACGTCACTGATTTTCATCTCAATGGCGAAACAAATGACGAATGCAAGGGTTTCTTTAATGGAAATATGACAGTGATACCCATAAAAAAAGGTTCCAGAACATGGGTTAGTCGTCTTACGATTTGATTTGAATACTTTCTTCTTTAAACCTTTTGACGAACATCTCCATCTCCATCCAAGTTCCTTTTCAGAAGAATACTCAATGGACATTGGGAGCCCACAACATGTTGGTGGAGTTGAATTGCGTGAAGGTATCAAGGTTATTTCTTTCAAAAAATAAATAGCTTTGTCTTCACTACTAATTAACTTGTCAAAAGTGGCAAAGATAGTGAAATTATCTAAATCGGTATGTAATAAAGGGTGTTTACCCGACATTTTGCAAAATGAAGCAAGATGAAATTAAATAACAAAATATTTCTAAAGCGTACAATATAAGTGATGTTAATATAATATATATAACGGGTTGCCCATATTCGACGGACCCATCTGTCAACCCTGTATCTTTTGACAGAGACGTCAGATCGCTTAATGACATACCGCGTTGGAAGTGTCAGTCCAAGCAGATTTTTACTATGGAAAATACACGCCTCCAAATTGTTGAAATTTATGAGATGATGATGACGAGCAATTTTGGAACAAAATGAGGCAGTTCTGGTTTCAACAAGACGGTGCTCCACCACACACAGCTCGCACCACAATCGATTTTTTGAAGAAATTGTTTCCTCGTCGTTTGATGTCGGAAAATGGCGATTTTGACTGGCCACCGCGTTCGCCCGATTTAACGCCATCGACTTCTTCTTGTGGGGATATTTAAAATCAAAGGTTTATATTAATAAGCCAAAGACCATAGAAGAGCTCAAGAACAACATCCGTGAGGAAATAGCCGCTATTCCAGCCGAAATGTTAGCTAAAACTATGGAAAATGCTGCAAAACGGGCACAATACGCCGTACAGGCTCAAGGCGGCCATTTGAAAGATATCATATTCAAAAAGTGATGTCAACAAATCTACTTGAACCAAATAAAATGATTATTATCGTCAACATCATAAAAATTGTGTTTTTCTTTGATTTAAAAAAAAAAACATGGGTCCGTCGAATATGGGCAACCCTGTATATAATGATAGATAAAAATTACAAAGAATAAATTTGGAGTTCGAGGGGTTCTAAGTATTTATATTTCGGGAATTGCAAATAATAACAAACATTTTGAAATGAAATTAGTTTCATTGTTTTTCAAAATATTCACCATGATGATCAACGCACTTTTGCATTCGTTCAAACCATTTGTCATAGCAGTTTTTCCATTCCTCTTGAGACACTTCCAAAACATGGTTTTTTAACGCTTCAACTACTTCTTCAGCGCTCGTAAATTGTTGACCACGCAGTTTACCTTTGATATTCGGGAGTCAAAAGAAGTCATTGGTTGCCAAATCAGGACTGTACGGAGGATGAGTCATCAATGTTTTGACTGCTCAAAAATTTACCTGTTAAACGAGATGTGTGAGATCTCGCTTTGTCATGATGGAAAATGACTCGTCTTTGGTGGTTGGTTTTGCGAATTTCTCTAAAGACATCCGGCAAACAAATGGTCGTGTACCACTCAGAACTAACCGTCCTACGTTGCTCAAGCGGAACAGTGGCCACATGACCCATTCGGCCGAAGAACTTTTGTTGCATTTGGCTCGTCTTGGAAACACCCACATGGTCGATTGCTGCTTTATTTTTGGTTCATACGCATATATCCGTATATAATAAAATTTATTTATTTGTTTGTTGTTTGTTTTCTTTGTTACTTTTATTACGAAAAAAAGTGAGTTACAATTTTTTATATTGTTTTATCCAAACTTTTGCCGTTTGTCTTATAAACAGGAATGTAGGTCAGTAACTGATAACCGTTGATTTATCATAAGCATTCGGTATGTTAAATTTAGTCAAGCATAGTTAAAGTTAATCTTAGAGCGACTGTCATGCTAAACAGATCAGAAACTAATTTTACCTGCGAATTTAAGTTTGGATTAAACAATAATTTCCCCAATTTTATCTTCCTTATTAGCTTGAGTGTCCTCAATTCATTATTTATATACATTGGATAGAACTAATTTCTGTCACAGCTGAGGATCAAGTGAATTCGCACACATGTACTGTTCATACGGAGTTTGGCTTGATACTATGTATTAAAGTAAAAATGTTCTCTTACATACTACCAAAGAATACTTGGTGATCTAAGGAATTTGTCTACCTTTGGTTCTTCTTTTGAAAAACCTAATTAGTAGCAGACTGTTATTTTATAATGCTATCTTAACTGTCATCATTTATGAAGGTCATAAATGTTACTTAGACTACCTTTTTTTATATGTATTCTTAATCTTAATTATATATATCTTAATTTTATGATATGTCACGCCGTCGCCTTACTCCAGCGCCATCATGGCAGCAACCATGTTCATTTCTGAACATTCTGCGATACGAAAGATATCGTGCCGTCGTCCTGACACCAGCGCCATCGTAGCAGCAACCATGTTCATTCCTGAACATTCTGCCACCGGCAAGATGAGTTGTTCCTTCGACTTCGATTTATTATTGAGTGGACTGTAATTTATTATTGAGATGTTCTTCCATTTGAACATTCTTCTGGCGGCCTTGATTATGCCGCTTCCCGTATTTTCTTTTAGACGATGATTGCGGACAACAAATTCCGCCTTAGTGGGAGGAAAAGGAACAATTTATCTTTGCTCTGAAAGTCTTAATTTTTATTTTTCGTAGACTGCTTGGACTCGTCTTCATATTCTTTCTGGCACCCTGACACCAGCGCCATCGTAGAAGCAACCAAAAATGTTGAACATTTCCCTGACCATTCTACCACCGGCAAGATATCGCGCCACCTCTCTGACATCAGCGCCATCGAAGCAGCAACCGAACATGGTGAACATTTTCCTGACCATTCTACCACCGGCAAGATATCGCGCCGTCCCCCTGACACCAGCGCCATCGTAGCAGCATACCATGTTCATTCCTGAACATTCTGCCACCGGCAAGATGAAGTTTTCCTTCGGCCTATTAATGATTGGAATGTAATTAGATACATGTGTTTGCAGCTGACCTGGTTTTGAGTCATCTTCGATGTTAATGTGACTGTTGGAATCACTAGCCTTTGCCGATGGCTTGTGTTGCGTTATCGAGACCTGATCGTAATTTTTAGATTCTATGACTTGCACCTGCTTTTCTGCTTGCAGTGTTTCAGTGAGTTGCTGATCTTCTTTTAATGGGACTTTCACGGCAAAGTGACAGGTGGCACCCAGAGTTATTGACTCTTTGTACTTGTCTAATCGGTGCTCATATTTTTTAATGGATTCTGTTTTACTTTCTCCTTCAATTGATTCCTTGATTTTAATTTTAGGTTGCGTCACTATTTCTTGTCCAATTTTTCCATTTTCCTTTATGAGAATATGTCACTTCCAATTACAAAAGGGTCAAGATTTTCTGTTTCTATGCCCAATGGTTCTATGGCGTTTAAACATTCATTTGTCGTGTCCTCATATTCATCAGCTCCCGCTGTGACTTCAACTTCTTCAGTTTCTTTCTGCGTCCGAATGGCTCCGCGTTCGAAGTTTATCTTGATATATTTAGGTCTGTTGATCTTCATCTTCAACTGGTACTCTTTCAGCTTCTGCATGGTTTCGGGTTCGAAGTTTATCTTGATATATTTAGGTCTTTTGATCTTCATCTTCAAATCGCTGTCATATTTTGGTTCTAATTCTTCCTCTTCATATTCGGAATCACTGCCATATTTTGACTCTAAGTCTTCTTCAAATGTCGGTATCATTATTTTTTCCAGTTCCAAGTTGGGGATTTTAACTGATTCCATCATTGGTTGTGCTTTATGATTTTTTAGTGTTATTGATGCGTTGAAGGCATCCTTTTGTATTCCTTTCATCTGATTGTCTAGCTGTTGATCTCTTAGATTCTTGATGTTGTTATGGTGGTCTTCCGTTATGCTGTGCAACCGTGTTTTAATGTGGTCCCCCCGCGTAGGGATATAATTTTGCATGTTCTATATCTTCACGTAACTGTTCTATACTTTCAGTGAATCTCTTCATGTCGTAATCGGTTTCTGTACTCAATTTTCTTGATCATGCTTCTGATGGTGCGTATTTTTCTTTCGAGCGATTCGGGGAGGATATTGTTGTTGATCGTGCTGTTGAAGATGTTTTTCAGGAAGTAGTCTTCGTTTCCTATTCCATCTTCTGTTAGCTTGTTATGGTTGGATTCGAAATCATTTTTTAGTTTGTGTATGGATTTAAGAGGATCGGCTCCTTTCTGCGTCTGAATGGCTCCTCGTTCCAAGTTTGTTTCGATTTGCCAAATTTTGTCCATGATCTCTGCTTGGGCCTCCAAATACTTATACCTATTGATATCTCCTTTCTTTCTTTTTTACTCGTACTCTTTCAGTCTGAACCGATGGAGGTATTTTTGTTTTGGTCGCCGTGTTGACCTAGTTGTGCCTCTACTCACAACTCAATTTGTGTTCAGCTGAATGTATTTATTTTTTTTTTTTTGTCTTTTGTGGCTTGTCCACATCGCAACCTTTTTTTTTCACCGAAAACTGATCGTACGGAGTTTGGCTTGATACTATTTATTTAAGAAAAAATGTTCTCTTATATACTACCTTAGAATACCTTGTGATCTACGGAATTTGTCTAACTTGGGTTCTACTTTTGAAAATCCTAATTAGTAGCAGACTGTCATCATTTATGCAGGTCATAAATGTTGGTGTTACTTAGACTACCTTTATTTATATGTATTCTTAATCTTAATTATATATATCTTAATTTTATGATATGTCACGCCGTCGCCTTACTCCAGCGCCATCATGGCAGCCACCATGTTTCTTCCTGAACATACATATATTGATTATAATTATATAATTTATTTATAATTTAAAAGTTCTATAAAAGAAAATTAACAAAAAGTTTCTTGTAATAAAATGATGAAAATTTATATTTTCAAAATTCTAAAAATAATTGAGATATCGAAAAAATTTATTTAGTATTTTCGTCTTATTTCGACGAGTTTTATAAGAATCCGTTGCGAGATTTTACCAATTCTTTAACTTAAAAAAAAAATATTTTAAAAACACCTTATTTTGTATCTTTAAAGTTCAATATCTCGAAAACAAAGCAAGATATTGAAAATTTTTATTGAATATTTTCGTTTTATTTTGACGAATTCTATATGAATTTTCCCGGAAACTGTAGTATTGCCATTTAGTATTACTAATGTGTATCATTTTGTATCTATAGACAACAGAGATGATTATTGTTAAATAAAATTTAAAAAAAAAAAACATTAACAAATAGTTTATCAATGCAGTTATTATGAGATAATTTACTTTAAAACTGTTTTTACGTTTTTCTTGCTCTTAGCTACTTTTCATGGCATTTTATGTTTAATATTTTTGTTCACATTATGTATAAATGTTATGGTGGCACTCATCTAATAATCTTTGTACACCAAATATATATACGAGGACGGTTCATTAAGTACCCGTGTTTGATGATAGAGGGCGTTCCTGAGTGAAGTTAGTATTATCATCGTGTACTGCCATAGACGACGCTAATACAAATTTCAGACTGATTGATAGGCTAGTTTCGATTTGGCAGCCTTCCGAGTCAGACGTGTTTCGTGATTTCCGCTAAGATGGAAAAAGAGCTGTACCGTTCAGTAATTCGCTTTCTGTTTTTGGATGGGAAAAAATGCGAGGAGATAAAAGCAAAGTTGGATGCTGTTTATGGGGACACGTCACCATCTATGACCACAGTTAGATATTGGTTCAACGAATTTTAACGTGGGCGAACATCCGTTTTTGATGAGGAGCGGCCAGGACGCCCGGCAGACGTGGTTACCGAGGAAATCATTAAAAAATCCAAAAAGTGATCGACGAGCGAAAGTGTGCGAAGTAGCAAAGGCCGTAGGTGTGTTGACCGGAACGGCAATTAATATTTAACATGATAAGTTGGCGATGAAAAAATTGTGGCCCGATGGGTGCCGCGATTGCTCACGCTGGACAACAAGCGGATGCGGCTGTTAACTTCGAATCAGTGTTTGGAGCAATTTAAGCGAAATCCGAAGGACTTTTTGCGTCGAGTTGTCACCGTTGATGAAACCTGGGTTCATCATTACACACCAGAAACTGAGCAATAATCAAAACATTGGGTTTCTCCCGGTGAATCTGCACCAAAGAAGGTGAAGACGGTCCCATCGGCCGGTAAGATCATGGCGACGATTTTTTGGGAAGCGAAGGGCGCCATCCTCATGGATTTTTTAGAAAAAGGAAGAACGTTCATTGGACAATACTACAGTGAGTTATTGGACCGCTTCCACAAAATATTAAAGGAGACACGGCCGCATTTGGCGAAAAAAAAGTGTTGTTTCAAGACGATAACACACCAGCACATTCATCCGGTGTTGTCTCCGCCAAACTGCATCAATTGCGTTATGAATCGCTGCCGCACCCCCCGTATTCACCCGATCTCGGCTCCCTGCGACTTTTCTTATTCCCTAACATGAAGAAATGGCTCGCAGGAAAAAAATTTAGCTCAAACGAGGAAGTCATCGCCGAAACAGAGGCGTATTTTGGAGAGTTCGACAAATCCTATTTTTTGGAGGGGTTAAAAAAATGACCGGAACAATGGGAGAAGTGTATCTTTCTAAAAGGGAACTATGTTGAAAGCATATAGCATATTACAATTAATTAATAATTTAAATAATTGGGTTAAATACCGTATTGATTTATATGAAATTCATATAACAGCAAAGTCTCAGCGATATGCACACAAATTAATATCGAGATTGGCGTCGTGTAGGGCACACACAAATGAAGAGCATAAATGAAATAATGAAATTCGCTCACTCCATGAACACTTATGATTGAAAAGAACGAAAATGCAACTGTGGTAATTGCGGGTGTGTTGTTGTTGATAAGTTGTTCACAAAACCAAACAACAGCAACGACCCGCACTTCCCTTCACGATAAAAACAAATTTGGAAAGATAGCTCTGTTGTATGTTCATCCGAAAAATGGTGTAATACTGTACCATGGTATTATTGTACCATGCATTCGCAACAACAACAATGACGACACACACGAAGAAAGAGAGAGCATCTTCGGCTGGTGGTCGGTTATTCGGTTACTTGTTCATACCCAGTTGACCAAAACATCCATCAATGGTATTACTTATGAGAGTTAAGCGGGTCCTGAGCGGGTCAAACAACCGCTTTCGCACCCGAAAACGGTACGTAAAGTAATCATCTGTCGCTCAGTTTGAGGCAACAGAAACTATCATTTAGGGCCCTCACAAACGGGCCGCTAATAGATCCATTTTCGGTCCGCCAATGGAACCGTTTATGGGCCGCTAATGATACCTTTTTCGGGTACCAAGTGATATCATTTGCAGGCCAAAAGTAATGTCATTAAATTAAAAGTACTATTTTCAATGTGAATAATTTATTTATAACAAAAATTTCTAACTATTTCAACATGGTACACAATAATAATAACATTAATATTTACAAATTGTTTTATACCGCCACTGGATGATCACTAGTTCGTGCTAAGAAGAAGGATGAAAGAATTAGAAAATATAAAACTTCACTTTTTGCAATATTTTATTGTTTACTCACTCTGTTAATTTTTGCCACTTGGAATAAATTTGATTGTGTGAGGAGAACGATGTGTTATTCACTAAATTACTTATATCGATGATTAACATGGAAAAGGATAAAAACATTAAATCTTCATTCTTTTCTACTTACTTTGCATTATTATGTCAACAACAAACTTTTTGTTTCACTTTCTTTATGCACTAAATGCATACAAAATAGAGAATAGCGCGAACGACAGCAAAACAAAAACCGAAAATTTTGTGTTTGTGCCTTTGTCAGTTAAACCGTTGGTTACCTCTTTTACTTATTATTGCTATTTATCTATGTATCCGTTTCACGTCTGAAATATTTCCGCGAACGTGAACGTTTCAGAGCATGAAACTGATGTTTTTGCGGCACTGTTTTTTTTGTTGTTGTGTTGTCGTCTCTTTTGCCTATTTTTTCTCATACATCCATTTTGTACGGACACTCATTTCTGAGCCCGTTTCAGATAGTTCGGCGGAGGTCCGCACGACTTACGATGCTTGGTCAACTGGGTAGGCTCTTCGTAAAAACACACATGCGTAAAGCATTTTTTATCTCTCTCTTACCCATACATAAACATTCATTCATGAACTAGCCAATGTGCAATGTGTATCCCCCATCATTTGTTAACAGTACTTCGCGAAAATAATAATTTATCGTTAATTTGATGGCGTTTATTAAAAAAAAAAGTGAAGTGAAAACGCAATATTTTATTTTTTTTTTTAAATTTTCCGAGCATCGATATATAAATTTTTATGTAGCTTCCTATTTTATCAAATCCTCATTTTATCATTTTCTAAAAAGGATATAATAGGCATTTGGTAACAGAAGTAAGATAGAAAGATGTTTGAATGAATTTTATGTAAATACCGCATCGATTGTCGTTTTATATTCAAATTTTTCAGCAAATCTTTTTCCGAGTACTTCAGAACCTTCTTTTGTATAAATCATCAAATTTTTAAATAAAAATGATTGTATTTGTCTCATGGATTTTCAGGCGAAATATAAACGGCAGTTATTAAAATGTATTGACCATTTTGGGAACTGCAACGAGCAACACATATTTCGCCTCTATCAGAAACATTAACGCCAATCCCTCTGGCGAATTTGTCATGTCCATAAATGAAGTGACAATGTTTTATGTATTTTGTGTATTATGATAAAAAGCTTCTCCCGCCGCTGGTCAGGTCTTTTATAACTTACAACAAAATTGAAATTGGGAATATCAATTGATTCATTGTTTTCCATACGAGTTTCTGACAATAGTAGAACGTGTGATTTTTTTCCGATAGCATCGTTTTTTTAATCAGCTGTATATTTATATAAACTTTGGCAATGGAATGAAAATATTGATAATCCATTCCTGTTAGAGATTAATTAAAGAAGAGTTTTATGACCATTTGCAGTATATTGTTTTGTAACCTTTTTAACACTAAAAGGCCTTTTAGACTGCCAGTTCAGTCTCAGTTCATGTTATCGCACCGATTACCGAAACGATGACAGAAAAATGGGCTAATGGCCTAGCTTATTTGTCAGTCCATTTTGATTTCTGAAGCGATAACATCGACTGAGACTGAACTGACCGTCTAAAAGGCCTTTTACATTAGATCCTCTCGATGACTTGTTGATCGCTTGTGGTGTTTATTGGCTTCTGCAATATTCAGAGGTGTTCTTGTTCTACCAATCATTATTTTGTACTCATTTGTTCGTTCAACTTGTAATGTTCAAATGTAGCCGTAGAAAGTAAATGTGTTTTGTGAGAGGAATTTGTGTGCAATTGTTTTTGTGAAATATAGTGTGGGAGATCAAATTTCTATTTTAACCAACAAATGAATACAAAATAACATTTGAATCAGAGATGAGCATGATCACTAAAAAATCGTGTTGCTGTTTTTGCGTTTTCACTTCGGTCGGCAGTCCCATTGACTGCTACAATTTTTTTTTTTTAACTTTAATAACAGAATGCATTATTGTTAATTTTAACAAATAATAAAATAGATAATTCGAAAATAAAAAGTAAATATTTCATATTAAGTTCATATTTATTCATTAAATTCAATGATTTAAAAAAATAATATGAAAGTTATTAATAACCCATATATTTCATATATGCAAACAAATATTTTAAAATAAACGATAATATATAAAAAACAAACAGGTGTTTGCCGTTCACCAAAACATCAAAATTCAATTTGCTATTCAAAAAATCAGTTTTTTTTTATCATTACCCACAGCATCAAAGACCGCTTTTACATTATCGAACTTTGCGGCAGAATTCTCTCATCCGACTTTTGATTTTGGCCAAGCGCGCACGGGGGTTGGCAATGCAGCCGTGTCCGATGCACCACGGACAAAAATTTCATTGTTTTCTTTTCACCTCTTTCGTGTGTTTGATCATTTCGTTTGGTGTTCGTAGTAGTGCTGGAAAACTATCGATAGTGCGACCATCGATATAGTACTACTGATGATGTGAATGTACTCCAATCAATGATATATAAGTTAGAGGATTATTGATTAAAATGGAGTATGGAAGTAAACCTAATGAAGTCAGAAATAATGGTGTTCAGAAAGGGATGTCGACTTTCGGCCCAAGAAATGTGGACTTACAAGCAAGAACCAGTGAAGATATCGTAAGAGTACTGTTACCTTGGTGTAATTCTCACACCAAAGATGTCTTTCACCAAACACGTTAACAGCCGAATTGAGCAAGCAAAAAACAGCATTAACTCGACATGGCGTAATTTCCTAGGCAAAAGTGAAATCTCATTGGCATCAAAATGGAAGCTATTTTTGGCAGTTTGCAGGCCAATCCAAGCGTATGCAGCACAGGTTTGGGGATACACAATGCCGGAAGAGGTAAACAAGTTCCAGCGGTATTTCTTGAAAAGAGTGCTGAGGCTACCGGACACAATCCCAAACTATGCATTGTCATTGGAAACTGGTACTGAAGACAGTCACTTCTATACATTAGGTCTGCATATGCACTACATCTCAGACTTTTCATATAACGCAGATAGATTGCCTCATAAGTTGTCCAAAGCTATTCTAAGAAGAAACGTTGGGTGGGCAAATAAATTTAATCAGTTGGGAGCAGAACACAATATAAGTTTTCAATGGAATGCTGGGGTAGAAGAAGACTGGTGTAATCGTTGCAATCAGCTCATTGAGGCATTAAAAGCGGCTTCGTGGAATACAATGCTGGAAAAAGTAGCAGGTAGCACAAACCGATTTTATAAATACCTGCAACCAGCGGCTGGAGTAAATTATTTTAAAGCCAACCTAACTCAACGTGAAATAACGATGATAAAACAAGCACGCTGCGACATATTACCACTAAATGCAAATTGTTTCGCACCAGATATGTCAACCATTTGTACGCTATGCAACAGGAATGAGCAGGAAACACTGACGCACTTCATATCAAGATGCCCTGTTTTAAATGAATTTAGGGTGTCACATTTTAAAAAAAAATCAATTGAGCAAAATGAGCTGGTAAACATATTAAACGGTGACCATGAAAACAGTTGGAAGACTCTAGCAAGCTATATATCTACAATATTATATTATAGAAACTTTTTAATATCAGAATTCAGCTAACGGCTAACAGCCATTGAATCTAAATAAAATGAACAAAAATCTAAACAATGTGCTTTGTGATGAAACACACACCAGCATACGAAAGAAAAATGAAGAGAAATGAGAAAAAGTTTGTAACGACAGTCGCACAATGTATAAGCAAGCCAGACACAACCATCAGAAAACAAAGAAGAATCGACGATAAGTCCGAACACCGAGTATGATAATGTAAATCATGACATTCAGTCCTCTTTTGGTTCGAAAACAGCTGTTTTCGGTTCATAGGACACTTCATTTTCCGGTCGGAAATTGACGCATGCAGCAAAATAGAGAGGTGTGCAAATTTTTGAGGCATGCGTTGCTGGCGCATTGCGTGTAACAACAGTAGTACGAATCAATACAGTTCAACTTTATTCTGACGGTAACAGACTGACGGACGCGTGGCGTGGCGTAACTCAAGCATTTATGTACAGCAAAACGAAGTCAAAAATGCTGCGCTTTCCCTGAAAAAAACGCGATTCGTCACAGTCATCACTCAATGTAAACAATTCTTTTATCCTTTTGCTACTAGATGGTGTAATAATTTTTTGGATGTAGACGATAGATATGTACCTATAACACTGAACTGTATCGCTCAATTTTTTTATCATCAGTTTTTTGGATTGCACCCCCTATGTATGCAAAAACAAAGACATATTCACGTCAAAAATTGCACTCATAGGTATCAAAATTTATTTTTTTTGGGTGATACAAAATGTATTAATAGCTACATAAAATAGAGAATGACGTGACATAAAATATGTATATATTAACATCCCGAACATAGTTTACATAATTTTATTATTATTATTAGAAGTAACTAGTTGTCCCGGTTCGCGTTGCTGCGCCCTCGCTCAAGGAAGCTTGTCTTAAGTTAGTAGCTGAATTAAATTCAGGTTTATACTCTTCATTTTATTAATTTTATTAAGGTATTGCTGAGTTGCACTCGGGTCAACACCCTTCATTATGTACGACATTTTTCGTTTTGTTGTCAGGTGCGAGAACGAACAAACAAATGGTTTGCCGACACGTGAACATGCTACGTACAATTGACCGTGAGAGAAACATCCATTTTCGAGATTTAGGCCACAGACACTCAAGGATTGGCCTTGGGACTTGTTGATCGTCACGGCAAATGTAAGACGAATCGAAAATTGAATTCTTTTAAATTCGAATGACATATCAGTTGGGATTATAGGAATTCTTGGAATGAGAACTTCTTCATATTTAAACTTTCCCTTCAGTATCGTCGCGTGAATCACATTGCCCATGAGTTTTCTCACCACCAAACGCGTTCCGTTATATAGCTTTGGTTGGTTCAGATTTCGAAGCATTATGACTATCGAGACAACTTTCAGTTGTATATTGTGCGGTGGCAATCCAGGCAGATCCAATGAGTTTAAAAATTCAGTTGGTTGCTTCGTCTTCGTTTGTTATACAATCGATAGATTTGAAAGAATGCAGTGGACCGATCTGATTTTGAATTGTTAAGTTTAAGTGATCCACATCTTTATTCTATGCAGCAAAAATTGCTCGCTCACTCAACCAATTGCGATTTTTAAGGTACCTGTACACTGTAGATTGTTTTCGTAGAGTTACTCTAGTTAGAGCTATCTACGTTTACTCTAGGTAGTGTACACTACACATAGAGCAATCTAGCAGTTGCCTCTCTCAACTCTAACAATCGACAGTGTACACAGTGATGAGACGATCTAGTTAGAATACTCTTACTCTATTGAACATGCTAAATAGAGTAAATAGAGAGCAGGCAAATACAATATCAACAATTTACCTATACAGTGAAAAATAATATTGGTAACTTCCCAAGCATGATATGTCGTGCGGACTTCCGTCGAAACTATCTGAAACGGGCTCAGAAATGAGTGTTTCGTCCGTACAAAACGGATGTATGAGAAAAAATAGGCAAAAGAGACGACAAGACAACAACAAAAAGTCAGCGCCGCAACAACATCTGTTTTATGCTCAGAAACGTTCACGTTCGCGGAAATATTTCGGACATGAAACGGATACATAGATAAATAGCAATAATAAGTAAAAGAGGTAACCAACGGTTTAACCGACAAACGACGCAAACACAAAATTTTCGGTATTTGTTTTGCTGTCGTTCGCGCTATTCTTCTTTATTGTGTATACATTTAGTGCAGCAGTCGCGTACGCAGAAAAAAAAGTGAAAAAAAAAATTATTTATTGTTGGCGTAATAAAACAAAGTAAGCAGAAAAGAAAACAAAGTGAAGTGTGTGGTGCATTTATTTAATGTTTTTTTTTCAGGTTAATCATTTAGTGAATAACACATCTTTCTCCTCATCCAATCGAATTGAATCTGAGGCATAATTAATTTTTAAAAAGTAAGCAAAATATATATTGTAAATAATAATAAATAAAGTAATTATTTTAAATTATATTGTTGGTTTTTTTTTATTTTGATTTAAGATGAGTGATTCTGTGTGGGATAAAAACAAAACCTTCTTCCTTCTTTTCTTTTTTAAATTTTCATGACATACTACAACTGCAGCCACAAAACGCTTTAGGTCACACGTTTTTCGTACGTAGTATTGTCGTCAACTACGCTCTAAATATTCTCGGCAGAAATATTATGTACAAATGTACACAAGTCATAGACTAATGTAACTAGATAACCTCTACGACGTTTCACAGAGTGCTTTAGCTAGAGCAAATTTGTGTACATACTCACCTAGAGTAGTCTAACTAGACTAAGACAAGATTTTACTCTACAGTGTATGGTTGTCAATGATGTTCGGGAAGAATTTGTTGAAGAGCTCGTCCTTCGTTGAGACAAAATTGCAAAAATTTGTCGGAAAGGAAATCAATCCATTCGATTCGTCGACAGGAACATGGCCATTACCGATAGTCAGCAATTGCCTTGCCATGTTTGTCGTTAGCTGAAGTCTTTTCACATAGTGCCACAGCTTCGATGATTTGAGGCAAGCGTTTATTTCATCGGCAGCGGTCAATCTTGGAATGATTGGTAGTGTTTGGTGGAAATTTTCAGACAGTAAGATCATTGAGCCTTCAAAAAATCTTGAATCATTGCGTAGATATTTCATTGTTCGATTGAGTGCTTCCGATGCTCGTTTATGTGACATTTTGCATTCATCCCAGATGATAAATTTACTTGCTAATGAGACTTTGACCATTGCTGACTGTTTCGCAATGTTGCATGTCGGTTTTTCAATCCTTTGAAGGTTTAACGGCAATTTCAATGCTGAATAAGCCGTTCGGCATCCTTCTAGCAACGTGGCCGCTATCCCAGAAGAAGCTACTGCTACAGAAATTTCGTATGTCGCAAGAACAGTGACCAAAATCAATGAGATGAGGAATGTCTTCCCAGTTCCACCGGGCGCATCGTGGAAAAATAAACCACCACCCATTCCATCATTGATTGCCTTCATTACCGTATCGTACACTTCCTTCTATTGGGGGTTCAACAGTGGTACATTTGTTCGAACTATTTAGTTCAATGCATCTCGATCGTATTCCCCTTCACGTTCGAATTCACAATTGTTTACTGCACGATTTGGCGATGGCATTCCGACTTGGATAACAAACTGCCGCACATGAGGTAACACATGTCTTCGATCAAAAACAAAGTCTCGTTATGAATCTCCTCATTTTGTTTTTCATTCCTCATTGCCAACCGATTCGTTTCACGGGCTGCTTCTCTTTGCTCTTGTGTTCTCGTGCAATTCCTCGCTCTCCTTCAGTTGATTGATTCGCAATATTCCGAAGCCTTATTGCATTACGGCTTTGTTGGGAAGGATTCGATCGTCTGTGTCGCGGCATTGTTAGTAATAATTTTTTCATAACACTCGCACAGAACAAACGAATTAACCGTTAACCACAACATAAACCGTTAAAACCACAATCGAAATAAAAAAAAAAAAAAATAATTGTGAAGCAGCTGAGATACTTTAGAAAAATCAGACGAATCAAATATGTATATTGACATAATTCCGTGATTTGACAATTGACAGACTACTTGAATGATTTTAAATTAGGTCTCCAGGGTTTCTATGCAAAATGTTATTCACGATATTCTTGACAACAGCTGGTCCTATCCGATGTTTTAGTAGTTATTCTGCTATTCGGGCGGAGACAAATACAACAAATAAAAATCGTAAAATCGTTTCACCCGTGTTTGAGTTATAAATGGTGTAACACACATAACTTTCTTTTATATATATTTGGCTGTCTTTGCTATGTTGGTTTATTTATTGATGGTTCTTTTATTATTTTTTATACGTAGCAATCTGTCTGGTGTCAATCAAAATTTTTTTAACCTCTAATCATTAACACGTGTCTACTTTAAAAATCAATTTTCAATTCACAATAGTAAAAACTTATTCGCAATAGTAAAAAAACTAATTCACAATAGTGTGGTGAGATCCTCTAATTTCGATCGTGGGAGATTCCTAATTTGAAGTTGCCACATATATAATATATATATATATAGAGAGAGAGGGATTTAAATTAAATAAATATAAATTCTTAAACAACTTAAAAAACAACCAGTAAGAAGGCTATCATTGGCAATGCCAAAGATGTAATACTTAATAAGTTTGTCATTTCATTTGGGTTTGTATGGGAAGTACCCCTCCTGATAACCCTAGGATCATGAAATTTACATGGCTGATGAATATGTATCAGAAACTTATATTATCCAAAAAAGTTCGAACGTTAAAAAACAAAAAACTTTTTCTTACAAGAACATTAATTTAAAGGGTGGTTTGTATGGGAGGTACCCCTCCTGGTATGTCTAGGGTCATGATTTTACACGGTTAATGGATATAGATCAGAAACTTATAGTCTCCAAATTTCAGTTCAATATGTTAAAAAACACAAAACTTTTTCTAATAAGAACATTAATTTAAAGGGGTTCACAGTGGGCCAGAAGGCATGCAAAAGCGGCCAAAAGTCAAGATTTCAACAGAATGAGTTGAAACTAGGAATCTTAAGGTTTTAGGGGTCGCTGATCACAAATATTAAGTCACTTTTCAAAAATTCAAAATGGCGAACCCAATATGGAGGATATAAATTTAAAAAAAATTTTAGAATTTTATGAAACAAAGTATCTTAAGGTTTTTGGGGTCGCTGATCACTAATATTAAGTCACTTTTCAAAAATTCAAAATGGTGAATCCAATATGGCGGATATAAATTTTAAAAATCTGTTCGAATTTTATAAAACAAAGTATCTTAAGGTTTTTGGGGTCTCTGATCACAAAAATTGAGCCATTTTTAAAAAATTCAAAATGTCGAATGCAATATGGCGGACGTAAATTTTGAAAACTGTTAGAATTTTATGAGACAGGGTTTCTTAAGGTTTTTGGGGTCTCTGATCACAAATATTGAGTCACTTTTCAAAAATTTAAAATGGCGAATCCAATATGGCGGATGTAAATTCTGAAAAACTGTAAGAATTTTATGAAACAAGGTATCTTAAGGTTTGTGGAGTTGCTAATGAAAAATCTTAAGCCAGTACTGTCAAAGTTCGGGGTGCTTTTTGTAGTGAGGCCCCTCGCCTCTCACAAACAAGATAAATTCCAAAAACAGTTGTTTAGCAGTTCGGGGTGCTTTTTGATGTGAGTCCCCTCGCCTCTCACAAACAAGATAAATTCAAAAAACAGTACCTTCAAAGTTCGGGGTTTTTTTTTATGTGAGTCCCCTCGCCTCTCACAAACAAGATAAATTCAAAAAACAGTACCTTAAAAGTTTGGGGTCCTTTCTTTTCTCCTACTAATTGGAAAATAGGAAAAAACTAATTTACAGATTTTCTTCATCTTCATCGGTCAATACAATGTCGTCAAGTATCTCATAATCTTCAAAAATATTATTTTCGGCTTCGTCCTCGTCTTCGGTTTCGCTGTCATTAGGAGGAAGTGTAGATTGTTCTTCGTCGGTGTTCAATTCTGGTGTTTCGAACAAACCTCTGACTTCTTTTGGAATACCTAATACTCTCTTCTTAGTATGTCGCATTTGCATACTTACACTAGAGATAATTATATCTGAAGTATCCATGGCCCTATTAAATACACTTACCCAATTACAATCTAGATCAGAAAGGTTAAGATTCATTTTCTGAATGATATAATCAACTACTAAATTTATTTCGTCTAATTCTTTAATTTTTTGAAGAATTTCTCTTTTTGTGAATTCAGACATTTTAAGTGTCTATTTTTATCTAATTTTAAGTGTTTTACATAGAATTCAATAACACGTATTTTATAAATGCGGATTCAAGAACGTCAAATTCAGAAGAAATATGCCAATTAGTAAGAAACAATAATAAAACAACTGACTACAGCAGCGCTATAGTGTGAATTTAGCTAAGCGATGAAAATGATTAAAAACAAACATGGCAAGAAATTTTTTTATTTATGTATTTTTTATTACATTATTTCCAGATGATAAATAAAAACGAGCAAAAGTGAGCTGGCGAAAATTAAAGTATATTAAATACTTAAGAGATTTACGCTTTCTTTTTTAAAATATATTGCGGAATCTAGGGGAATTTACATTCAGTAGCGAACATAATAAAAAAATTAATAAACTTGCGAATAATAAATTTGTGCATAAATTTGTATTGCATGTTAAATAAAAGATTTTTTTCTTAAAACTTACTTTTATGTTCATACTAATCAAAAATCAAACGGAAAGGCTTATGAAATCTTTCACAATTTCAAATTACATCAATTTTTTCGCTTGTAACACCAAAGCCAATTGTATTATCAAACTAGATTTTAAAATACAGTAGAGTCAATAATATTTTATTAATCACCATGAAAATTGGCCAAAATGTACTTTGACTTATATAGATTATAATTAGCAATATATAAATTTTAAATAAAATACTTGAGTTTTGGCCGTTTTTGCCTACCTGCTGGCCCACTGTGGGGTTGTTTGTATTTGAGGTACCCCGAGGCGCTGAGTCATATAGGACAGAAACGGCAAAATAACCAGACTCCAGTACATTTGCACATGAAACGGGGCCGCAATGGAAAAGAGTGCGGCCAGGTTACATTAAAAAAGAAACCAGATCTCAGTGTATTTGCACCAGAACCAGAAACAAAAGAATACAGACCAAAGCTTTAAAGTCTTCGTTGTAACAAATTGTGACAGCAATGTATATTTTCACCGTAAATTTTATCTATTTTTAGCTTCAATCTGAATTTCACTTTGATTTTTCACTATGATCAAAACAACAAGCAGTTCCGGTTCTGTTCTATTTTGCACAGTTTCAAGGAAACAGAAACTGACCAGAAACAGAACAGTCCCAGAACGTTGTATACTGGAGTCTGGTACTGTTGCCGTATCCGTCCTATGTGACACCGCGTCATAAAGAAATAATTAGAGTCCTCACGATTTGTGTTAAACCAGGAAAAGGTTGAAAATTTTTGAATAATCGAATTCGTTGAAAAAAGTGACTGCTGCTCCATACAAAATTAACATACGTAGTAAATTGAACACACTATTGAGAGTCGAAATCGTGGTAACGTCGAGGCTGAAACCTTGTAAATTCACTGTGAATTGGCAGCATCGCCAACTTAATGGTTAAAATAATTTAATTATTTTCCGCTTATTTTTGACATTTTTAATTGTTTATTTTGTTTCTTTACATACACTTCTGTCTACAAGAACAGCTTTACTATAATCAAACAGAACGGGTCGTTCAGAAAATTTGTTAATAAATTTACGAAACTATTTGCCGGTGTTTAATACAATTCGTGAGGATCCTAAATATTGTATACAACAATAATTAAAAAAAATTCTGGCGGATAGAGTTGAGTATACTGCCTTCATTTTTGTGTCTCATTTTATTTCATGTATAATATATATAACCATGTCAATTTAGGAGACGGGTAGGAAATGCACCGATAATGCACAACAGCTGATGTATTAGCTCACAAGCGATTTCAAACGCAAATACAAACTAAAACTTTTTATAAGAGCATGCACATATCTTTTAAAATAAATCGATCGGAAGTCCTATCTTAATTCTTATATAAAAAAATTTATTATAATTCATATCATTCATGGGCCGTTGTTTGTAGCGCAAGAAGCATGAGTTGTAGAAAAATTTAAATTTTTATTTGAATTATGTATGTATATTTTTTATTATATAAATATAATAATGCTCATTTTCATATCGTTGGGCTATTGAGTCAAGAAATAAAGTAAGGTAAGTAAGCAAAACATTTTGAATTAAAGAAACGTTAGTGCAAGTATCCATTTGCTAGTAGTAACTCTGTTTTACTTGCAATGAGTTGGCAGCATTTGCTTAATCCACAATTGTAAAGCGCCCAAGACATGGTGCTGCATGCATGATCAAGCATTTGTCTATGTGTGAGTTGAAGTAATTAAAGGGCGTCGTGCGTGCAGTTTCAATTGTTCAAAGTGCCGACGGCAATTCACAAATTCACACTAGCCGTCGGCACTTTGAAAATATTTCCTACTAGCGCTCGCGTCTGCTCACTTCAAGTGAGTACATGCCCATGGTGTAAGAAATAGAGGTGGTGCCAATTTTTTACAGTTATGTGTCATTCTCAATTTTTGACGTCATTAGCATATCAGTGTATAGAACGCTGAAATAATGCATTAAGTGTTGAACATGATTTGAAAAACATAGTATTATTGTATCTTGAGCAGTTGCCTATATGTATTTGTCTCTTTCATACATACTTACCTTGTGCAAGCGTACATGCGATAGCTTACACGAGAGAGCAAAGTGAGAGACTCAAAGAGAGAATTGAAGGCACTCACGATGGACAAAATTTTGGATATTCCGTCGATCATCGTATGTGAGTCACAGGCATTCAAATTTCACTAACACTATGATGACACTTTATTATGCTTGAACATTCATGCAGCACCGTGTCTTGGGCGCTTAAAATCGTAGTCGCAATACTTGTTTGTTATCAGTGTGGTTCGACCTCATATAAACGAAAAAGGGGAAGGTAGTTTCGTTTATGAAAACAATTTTGTGGGTAGTGTAAATAATTAAAATATGCAATAAAAATATTGTAAACATTAAATGTGATCTAAAAAATAAGACAAATATTTTGAATCAACCGCTTTAAGGAATGTTGGTTTTAGAAAGCGGTGAAAAGTAACTGCACCAAAAAATTGCTCACCTCCAACAAAAGATTCTTTTTGCTTTCTTTACCCCCTCTGATGGCCAGAGTTATTTGTAGCATTACCTATACAATAACGTCAACAATAACGGAAGTATTAAAAATCTAAGGAAAATCAACAAATACCGAACTAAAATAAATAAATACAATAAAGTTGGTGGGGGAGGGGTTGTGGGCATTATTTCTTTGTTTTGCGTTGTATTATAAAGAGAAACAAATATAAGAAATAGTCCTCTTGGTTTATGTGCATGACGAGCAACGGAAAAATAATCACCCTCAAACCGCCTCATATTAACGTTAAAAAGACAGCAGCGACAGTCATGCCACTGGCTGACTTGAACAAGGATATACGACAGCAACACAAGGTAATCTTTACTCCAGCTAACAATGCCAGTATAGTGACTGTGATGGCAGCAGCGGTAACTAGCAGCAGCACTTCAACAACAAATGCTACAAGCATCATCACCAACAACAACAATGCTCAATTTGTTAATGTGACAACTGCGCACTTGCAACAAAGTATGCATGTAACCCCGTCGAGTTGTAGTAGTCCGGCGGGGAATGCCATGGAACATATTCCAACAGATGGCGATTATACTAGTGCGACAACAGTGACGTCGGTGCAGCGCCTTCAAAGTCTACAACAGCAGTCGGCATTGCAGGCAGCCTTAGAGCAACATCACATAACGCCGACTCAGAGGACGGTATCCCCACACGTTGCCGATATGTCCGAACAAATGGAATTATGTGATTCAGAATTGTATGTGGCGATACCAGCCGTTTATGATGCCCAAATTCGTGAAAATGAATTCGAGCTGCGGGAGGTTATCAAAGAAGGACATGAAAAGGCTGATCCTTCACAATTTGAGTTATTACGCGTGCTTGGTGAAGGTAGCTTTGGCAAGGTTTTTCTGGTGCGCAAGGTTATCGGCAAGGATTCGGGTACTATGTATGCAATGAAAGTGCTTAAAAAGGCAACGCTTAAGGTAAAAGACCGCGTACGTAGCACAAACGAGCGCAACATACTTGCCGACGTTGGTCATGCCTTCATAGTGAAGCTTCATTATGCTTTTCAAACGCCTGGCAAACTTTATTTAATTTTGGATTTTCTGCGAGGTGGTGATCTTTTTACACGTCTCTCCAAAGAGATCATGTTCACAGAAGAGGATGTAAAATTTTATCTTGCGGAATTGGCTTTGGCTCTAAATCACTTGCATACGTTGGGCATAATTTATCGAGACCTAAAGCCAGAGAATATTCTATTAGATGAAGATGGTCATATTGCACTAACTGACTTTGGATTGTCTAAACAACCGTTGGATGGTTCAAAAACCTTTAGCTTTTGTGGGACCGTTGAATACATGGCCCCAGAAATTGTCAATCGTAAGGGCCATGATTTCGCAGCCGATTGGTGGTCATTTGGTGTTCTTATGTATGAAATGCTTACAGGAAATTTACCATTCCACGGGCAAACGCGTCAAGAGACAATGAATCAAATTTTACGCTCTAAACTAGGCATGCCAGAGAATCTATCTCCAGAGGCACAATCCCTTTTGCGTTCACTTTTCAAGCGCAACCCACAGAATCGCTTGGGCGCAGGGCCGCAAGGCATTTTGGATATAAAGGCACATTGTTTTTTTAATATAATCGATTGGGTTCGTTTAGAACGTAAACAAGTGCGACCGCCATTCATACCTGCTGTCTCAAGAGATGATGCCTTCTACTTTGATACTGAGTATACGTCAAAATCACCGCATGATTCTCCTGGTGGCCCGATATCAGCTTCAGCTCATGAGATCTTTCGAGGCTTCAGTTTTGTAGCGCCCGTACTACTTGAAAGAATGGCACCGGATAGCTGTTCGAAAAATGTCAGTCCTGCAGCCTTAGTGCCACGCAATGTGCCAGGGGTTCTCCCAGGCAACTTCTATTCGGAGTACAGTGTACTCCAAGAGCTAGGGCGTGGCACATTTTCCGTATGTCGTCTTTGCGAACATCGCACATCAAAGAAACACTATGCCGTCAAAATTATCGAGAAGGCTGCTGTTGCAGCTGCTGTCACATCAGGAGATTGTTGGGAAGAAGTGGAAATTATGCTTAGGTATGGTAATCATCCCAATATTGTGACATTGTATTCAGTCTATGAAGATACTACATCAGCATTTCTTGTAATGGAACTGTTAAAGGGTGGAGAATTGCTTGATCGAATATTAGCTGTTGGGGAAATGTGCGAAAGTGAAGCAAGCTCTGTTTTACGAACTATTGCATCTGCTGTTGCTTACCTTCACGAACATGGCGTTGTACATCGTGATCTTAAACCATCGAACATGATTTATGCTAGTATACGTCAGACACCAGAGACTCTAAAACTTTGCGATTTGGGTGAGAAAACAAATTTACATATGGACGTGCAATTTTTATATTGAAAATGTTTATTTTTTGTGTTTATATGTACTTAGGTTTTGCAAAACAGTTGCGTGCCGATAACGGTCTGTTGATGACGCCCTGCTACACGGCAAACTTTGTTGCTCCAGAAGTGCTTAAACGCCAGGGCTATGATTTGGCTTGTGACATTTGGTCATTGGGTGTTCTACTTTATATAATGCTATCGGGATGTACCCCATTTGCTTCAACACCAAACGATTCACCTGATGTTATACTGAACCGCATTGGATCCGGGCAGATTGATCTTAGCACAAATCGCTGGCTATTAAAAAGTGCACCAGTTAAAATTTTGTTACGTCAAATGTTGCACATTGTTCCCGAAAATCGACCAACTGCTGCTGAAATATTAGAGAATAGTTGGGTGCGTGATCAGTTCTCCGGTGCATTGCAGTTAACCGAATATGCGGCGGCGCCAGCAAAACTTTCCTTAAGTGCACAACAACTCCACCATAATTCCAACTCGACAGCTTTACGTGGTGCAGTGGATGCAACCTTTCGTGCAATTGCGATGCCACAAGCAGCTAATGTTGGACCTGTTGAACTGTCAATGCTGGCCAAAAGACGAGCCAAAGATCGTTCTAATTTGCAATCCTAATTATCGGAATACAAGAAACCATTATAGATATTGATTTGATATTAGTAGATGGTGTTTAAAGGCATCTATTGAATGTGTAAATTCTTGTTACAAAAGTATAAAATATATAGAATATGACAGTGTTTTTTATTCAATGCTATTTTTCATGCATATAAGTATGAATTTCCTCATTATAAAATTTTATAAACTACAATAATAAGATACTTTTTTAATGGCAGTACCACTTCCACAAACTACATTTTTTAAATTCTCTTAGAAATGTTTGTTATAATTAATGCTAATCAAGTTAATTATTTATTAAATATTTTATGTATCTATAGACCTATAAAATATAAATACATATGGTGATTGATTTATAATTTAATCAATGATGATCACACTCTTCTATTTTATGTATTCATATTTATATACACATGAGTCATGTTGGTCTCAAACGTAATAAACTAGCACAATAAAATAATAAACCAAATGAAAATCATGTAAGCATAGTATTGTTTTGTGTGCTTGTACTTTTTGTTTCATAAATTATTGATTGGCTGCTGGACTGAGCTATTGTAGCTAGTCCATATCTTTGGCTACTTCAAGTGAGTGTTAAGTTCAGTGCATGTAAATACTTAAGTGTGTATTATAAAAGAATATACATATTTATTTATATTAATTGATTCCGAGTGCGGTGATTTATAAGCATAAAAATAACAAGTAAATTTAAAATTAAAACAAAGTACTCAAAGTATAATTTTGAAGGTCATGAGACAAATGCATAGGCTGACTTAAGTACATACACATGTATATAAGTGCGGTTAGTTTTCAGACTACATGTAGTTGACCAAGCATCGTATGTCGTGCGGACTTCCGTCGAAACTATCTGAAACGGGCTCAGAAATGAGTGTTTCGTCCGTACAAAACGGATGTATGAGAAAAAATAGGCAAAAGAGACGACAAGACAACAACAAAAAGTCAGCGCCGCAACAACATCTGTTTTATGCTCAGAAACGTTCACGTTCGCGGAAATATTTCGGACATGAAACGGATACATAGATAAATAGCAATAATAAGTAAAAGAGGTAACCAACGGTTTAACCGACAAACGACGCAAACACAAAATTTTCGGTATTTGTTTTGCTGTCGTTCGCGCTATTCTTCTTTATTGTGTATACATTTAGTGCAGCAGTCGCGTACGCAGAAAAAAAGTGAAATAAAAATTATTTGTTGTTGGCGTAATAAAACCAAGTAAGCAGAAAAGAAAACAAAGTGAAGTGTGTGGTGCATTTATTTAATGTTTTTTTTTTTCAGGTTAATCATTTAGTGAATAACACATCTTTCTCCTCATCCAATCGAATTGATTCCAAGTGGCAATATTTAACAGGGTGAGTAAACAAAAAAATATTGCAAAAAGTGAAGTTTTATATTTTCTAATTCTTTCATCCTCAAGATAGGATGACGGGAACTGAAAAAATCATCGGCAAACGTATTGTATTTGTTATCTCTTATATTTCTTTTTTCTGAATTGTAAATATTTATATTATTTTTATTGTCTACCATGATGAAATAGTTAGAAATTATTATTATAAATAAATTGTGCTCATTGTAAATATACTTTTCATTAAATGACATGACTTGCGGCCCGAAAACGGTTTCACTAGCGAGCCGAAACGGTTCCCAGAAACGGTTACGTCAACGGGCCGAAAACGGTTCCATTGGCGGCCTATAAACAATTCCATTGGCGGACCGAAAACGGATCCGTTAACGGCCCGTTTTCGTCTGCCGTTAATGATAGTTTTCGCTGCCGAAAACTGAGCGAAAGATGATTACTTTACGTACCGATTTCGGATGCGAAACTGGTTTTTTGACACGCTCAGAACTCTCATAAGTAATACCACTTTCGGATGTTTTGGTCAACTGGGAATGTAAACAGCAACTGCATCAACAAGCACCACTACATGCAGTCGCAACAACAATAGTTCGTCCATTCAGGCATCGATCACGTCATCCGTCAAAGTTCTACCAGGAAGAGAAACCGTAAAACGCAATCACTAGACAAACTGACAAAACAAACACTAAATAAAAACAAAAAGCTGCGAAGCAAATTAATTAAAACGACACAGACTACAGTACAAGAACTCTGGTCTAGCACAAATAAGATGGCACGTTTAAACAAACATACAAATATTTCGAATGCTGATATTTGCTACAGTAACTTTTATCGCCCGCTCACAACTATCATGGACAGTAAAACCAATGTAGATGATCCAATAATAGATCAAGTAGATGATGTCTCGGTACCTCCAGTCGTAAATAAAGCAAAAATTCCACCTATTACTGCCTGTGTAAATCGACGCATATTACATTAAAAAAATATCAATTATTTATTTCGTTTATTCAAAAGAAGTCGCCAAACTCCAAATTAAACTTAAACCACAACAACCCAGCCTCACGCAACGGTAGCACAACAATACTAACAATAGCGCTGCTCTAAATACTACTACAAATACTCAAGTTACGCAGAGTATGAGTGTAACTACCCAGTTGACCAAGCATCGTATGTCGTGCGGACTTCCGTCGAAACTTCCGAAAACGGGCTCAGAAATGAGTGTTTCGTCCGTACAAAACGGATGTATCAGAAAAAATAGACAAAAGAGACGACAAGACAACAACAAAAAGTCAGCGCCGCAAAAATATCCGTTTCATGCTCAGAAACGTTCACGTTCGCGGAAATATTTCGGACATGAAACGGATACATAGATAAATAGCAATAATAAGTAAAAGACGTAACTGATAAACGACGCAAACACAAAATTTTCGGTATTTGTTTTGCTGTCGTTCGCGCTCTTCCTCTTTATTGTGTATACATTTAGTGCAGCAGTCGCGAGCGCAGAAAAAAAAGGAAAAAAAAATTATTATTTGTTGTTAATAAACAAGGTAAGTTCATAGAAATATTAAGTGAAGTGTGTGATGCATTTTTTTAATGTTTTTTTTTCCTTTTCATGTGGAATATTTAGTGAATAACTAATCTTCATCATCAACTCATTGGATATATTCCTAGTGGCAAAAATTCGCAGAGTAAGTAAACAATAAATTAAAATATCAAGTGAAATTTTATTTTTTCTAATTCTTTCATCCTTCTTCTTAGTACGAACAAGTGATCATACAGTGGCGGTATAAAACAAGGTAAGTTCATAGAAATATTAAGTGAAGTGTGTGGTGCATTTTTTTAATGTTTTTTTTCCTTTTTTATGTTAAATATTTAGTGAATAACACATCTTCATCCTCAACTTATTGCATTTACTTCAAGTGGCAAAAATTCGCAGAGTGAGTAAGTAACAAATTAAAATATCAAGTGAAATTTCATATTTTCTAATTCTTTCATCTTCAAGATGGGATGACGGGAACTGAAAAAATCATCGGCAAACGGAGCAAGGAGTAGTATTTTGTATTTGTTATTTCTTAAATTTTTTTTTCTGAATTGTAAATATTTATATTATTATTATTGTCTAGCATGTTGAAATAATTAGAAATTATTATTATAAATAAATTGTGCTCATTGTAAATAGTTCTTTTCATTAAATGATTGACTTGCGGCCCGAAAACGGTTTAATTGACGGGCCGAAAACGGATCCGTTAACGGCCCGTTTTCGTGGCCCGTTAATGATAGTTTCCTCTGCCCAAAACTGATCGACAGATGAATATTTTACGTACCTATTTCGGATCCGAAACTGGTTTTTTTACCCGCTCAGAACCCGCTTAACTCTCATAAGTAATACCGTTTTCGGAAGTTTTGGTCAACTGGGTAACGTCAAACAAAGTATTAATACCATGAAAGGTCAATTGCCTGCTGTAAGCTACAGGAACGCTCTCATTGGCTCTCAAGAAAGAGCACCACCCACCTAAAAGACGAATTCAAGCGAGTCAGCTGATAAATTGAACACTGATCTTTTTACGTTTGAAGAAATAAGCTCTATTACGTAAGATGTTCAAATAAAAGTGAGCAATTTAATGTTATTGACTGATTGTAAATAAATTATCAAAATTGATCCAGAGGCTTAGGCGTAAAAAATTTAGTAAAAATAACCGCTTTTTAAGAACAATAACAATACACAGCTGTTGACGTGTGCGTGTGTCGGTGCAGTAAAATAAGAGAATAGAGAGGTTTGTGTGTTTGTGTGCCTCTTTCTTCTGTTCTAATGCTGTATTGTATATATATTGTTGTTATTATATATAAATGCATATATAGTTTGATATATATATATATATATATATGATATATGTATATCACTTTTTAATGTTCTAAGATACAAAGAAGAATTTGCATACTCTGAACAAACAAATGAGAACAACAACATTATACATGACAGCGATAGAGACACCAAAGATCTTTGTGAGAACTGCACAACAACAATCACATGGCTTTACACAACCGATAAGCGTACAGCAACAGAACAGAAGTGAGTGACGCACAAACTTCTCTATTCTCCCATTCTACTGCGCTCCCAACATCAACGGCTGTGTCTGACTATGTGCAAGAGATGTGCAACGGAGACATCGTTTTTTCATTTATACAATTTGTTTCTGGGTATGCCAAAATTGGTAATAAGAAGAGCTGTTTAGCTTTGACACCCGTCAGTCAGATATTGCTATTGCAACAGTGTACGTGTTCCTTTCGCTTATTATACTCTTCACGGGAGTGAATAGTATTATAAATTTGTCATGAAGTTTATAACACACAGAAGGAGACATCGTAGACCACATAAAGTATACATATTTGTGATCAGCTCGATGAGACGAGTTGGTTTTAGGTTTCTTTTTACCATACGCAGTTCATTTGTCTGAATCAGCCGAATCGGACCACTAGGGGGGTACCTCCAATGTTTTTTGCCGTATCTAACTGAAATTTAGATGCTATAAGTTTCTGATCTATATGCATTAACCATGTAAATTTCATGGTCCTAGGGTTACCAGCAGGGGTACCTCCCATACAAACTTCCATTTAAATAAATGTTTTTATTAGAAATAGTTTTTTGTTTATTAACGTATCGAATTGAAATATGGACACTATAAGTTTCTGATCTATATTTATCAACCAAATAAATTGTATGATCCTTGGATTACCAAGAGGGGTACCTCCCATACAAGCCACCACTTGAATTAATGTTCTTATTAGAAAAAGTTTTTTGTTTTTTGACTTATTGAAATGAAATTTGGACACTATAAGTTTCTGTTCCATATCCATCAGCCATGTAAATTTTTTGATCCTAGGGTTACCAGCAGGGATACCTCCCATACAAACTCACATTATATAAAGAGTATAAGTACTATACTAGTAATACAAATACAATGCCACTCAAACTGTGTTCTTTGTTGATACTCAAAATGTGTTCTGTGCTGATACTCAAACTGTTCTAGAGAGAATATAGTGATGTTAAGAAAGGAAGCTTGGATGCAACCCGGAGGAGCGTGAAGAGTATTACATCTTTGGCATAGCCAATGATAGCCTTCTTTCTGGTTTTTAATTGGTTTTATAATTTATCCATACAATTTTATAGGCTTTGACGCCTGTGTGGCATAAATCAGCATAATCGGTATTCTGAACAGTTACCGAGTGTTTTGTGTCTGGTTTGCGAAAAGTTTTGCGACTTTTATTTATTAGTTTTTTTCATTATTTTAACATTATTCAATATGCCTTCCCGACCTACTTAAAATGGTATAAATCAGACGCCACAGAAATAACGTGAGATCACATAGAAATGTTATCGCAAGTACTTCAAATGATCAAAATATTGATTAATTGAATAGAACGTATAAAATTGCATTGAATTTAACTCCCCGTAATTTTGAGTCTTTTAGTTGTGGGTCTTTAATATTTCGTTGTGATTTCTGTTCAGCAAAACAGTTTCAATGTGAAATTACTTTACGTAACACTATCGATTTTACTTTGTGTTGTCACAAGGGAAAAATTTCAATCAGAATGTTCTTTTTGTGAATTTAGTTCAAGTACTCAAATGACAATGTCATTAAACAACGCTCCAATAATTACCTTGATAATATTCGTTCTTATAATACTTCATTTGCAATGATAAGTTCTAAAATAAATAAATAAGATGACATTTTAAGATTCATGACGTATTTTACCACCGATCTGATTCAATTACTCCGTGTTTTGGTAGTGATCCGGCATATGCAAGCTTTATTTTTACGACTGCTGTACGTCATAGACTGAATGCTAGAGCAAATAATGGATGTAATGTGTCTATTATGTATGAATTAGCTAATGAGTTAGATAGTGTAAATGTGTTCGTACGTTCTTATAGGTCAATGGCTGAATATTATCACCGTCCTGAAAATACAACTGCTAATGTTTGTATGATGATTCAGGTGAATAAAGAATGTGATCTTCGTAAATATAACGATGCTATTCAGACTGATGTTGCAGCTATTTTTAGAGGCGATGACGGTGAACCGCCTTTTGAGAGAGGTATGGTTGGTTTTCTGAAATTTTCACGAGAACTTCATAATGTTTCTGTTTTGGACTCTTCATTAGATCCATTGGCATATCATTTGTTGTTTCTTAATGGTGATACCGGTTGGCATGTAAATATGTCACATAACATTGCTTCTACTTCTAATTCTCATGCTCCTCGAAACAAAGTTACTATGTTACAGTATACATGTTATCGTCTTGCTATTCGTGATGATTTTAGTCTTCTAAATTCTTCCTAAAAATTATTTCTTCAGTGGATCGTTGATATGTACGTTCGAATTGAAAGTACCAGATTACATTTCATTAAACAAAATCAGACTGCTCTACGTGCTGACCTTTATAATAACTTAAGTGATTTTATAAAGCACAATCCAAATGGTAATGCTTGGTCATAAAGTAATTTTGCCTTCCACATTCATAGGTTCTCCCCGAAATATGTTCCAGAATTACTTAGATGCTATGTGTATTGTGCAGCGAAAGGGAAAAACTTCTTTACTCATAACTATGACATGTAATCCAATTTTTCCCGAAATTATCGAAACATTAAATGGGGCTAAGGCTCACTTACGACCTGATATTGTTGTTCGCGTTTTCAAAATTAAATTGAATGAACTGATCAACTTGATAGTTAAAAAACAGATATCCGATAAAGTTGATGCTATTATTTACACAATTGAATTTCAAAAACGTGAACATATTTTGACGACTATGGAAAATGATGATAGAGTTGATAGTATTGAAAGTATTAATAAAATTGTTTCTGCTGAAATTCCTGACCTTCATACTCATCCAAAATTACATAACTTAGTAAAAAGTCATATGATTCATGGTCCCTGCGGTGTTCTTAATCCTAATTCAGTGTGCATGCGAGAAGGAAAATGTTCTAAAAATTTTCAAAAGATTTCTCAGAACGTACTCATGACAGTGTGAATGGTTATCCAGTATAAAGACGTCGTGATTATGGTGTTTTTGTTGATGTTCGTGGGCATAGTGTTGATAATAGATTTGTGGTCCCATACAATCCGTATCTTTTAGCTAAGTTCAATTGTCATTTGAATGTTGAAGTTTGCACGACTGTTAAGATTGTTAAATACATTTACAAGTATGTTTATAAGGGGTATGATTGTGCGACTTTAGAATTTGGTATTGAGAATGTTGGGTCGAATGAAATCGTGATAGATGAAACCCGAAATTTCATAAATGGTATATTTGTTGGTTCCACTGAGGCTGCTTGGAGGATATTTGAATTCCCAATGCACTAACTGTCTCATACAATTGTACGGCTTAATTGCCACCTGCCTGGAAGGCAAAATACTTACTTTAGAGAAAGAAATGTGGAACAGGCCGTAGCTAATCCTC
The DNA here is from genome assembly GCA_037043315.1 of Amiota communis. Lineage (NCBI taxonomy): Eukaryota > Metazoa > Arthropoda > Insecta > Diptera > Drosophilidae > Amiota > Amiota communis. Next base: position 58,370 of record JBAMAV010001551.1, on the reverse strand, counting down.
CAAGAACCAAATTTTTAGAATTCTTTGAATTGAACGTTGCTTCTGCAAATGAATTTCTGTATATTGAAATTCCAGAACATTTCGTGTGGGATGGTAGAGCAAAAAAGTGGACAAATAGACAACGTGGGGCAGAGAAAGTTATTTCCCGAATGTTTTATCTCCTAAAGATGTCGAGTTATTTCATTTGCGGTTATTCCTATTACACGTTGGTGTTGCCAAGTCTTTTGAGGACTTACGATTCTGTAATGGGGTTGTGTATCCAACTTTTGTGGGAGCATGTCACGTGCGGATTGCATCGAATGATAACGAATGGCGTGAATGTTTAAATGAAGTAAAGCAAACTAATTCTCCAAGACAATTGTGAGAGTTATTTGGGTTTACTTGTGGTTTGAATGTTCCAGCGAATGTGTTACTTTTATGGAATGGATTCAAAGATGATAAGAGTGAAGATTTTCTTACAGACTATGTTTACAAGATTGTAAGTATTCTAATTGATTAACTTCACTGAAGGACTAAATGTTAACTTTATAAAATCGCACGCACTGAAGGAATTCATAAACTGAACTGATCTTTATTATTTCAATAAATTCCTTATATACTAACATGATGTTCTTATTCTAGTCTTATCACTATTTTGACCTGCGACACAGACCAACGGGACGCAGCCCAGATAAGGTTTGGGATGTTAGATGTTGCATGGTCATAAATTATACTTTGGGATATCGCTTAGGACTATCTCAATTTACACATGATCATAAAATATGCATTTACACATAGTCGTAAAATACATTTACACATAGTTGTAAAATACATTGTGTGTTAAAAAGAGGGCGGGTAGAATTCTTTCTGTAGATTATTATTTACTCAAACAGTTGTAGTTGTATTCTTATTCTAATGATTTTAATACGAGGTTGGGTCAATAAGTCCTTAGAAAAAAGCATTAAAACAATTTTTTTTTGGTAAATTTTTTTTATTTTTCAACATAATCTCCTTGGAGCTCTATACACTTAGTTAGACGTTTCTCTAATTTTTTTAACCCGTCAGAAAAATAAGATTTTGGAAGGTCCTCAAAATAAGCATTTGTTTGATCGATGACTTCTTCATTTGAAAACAAACGTTGCCCACTGAGTCATTTTTTCAGGTTTGGGAATAGGAAAAAGTCACTGGGAGCTAAATCTGGCGAATACGGTGGGTGGTCGACTAATTCGAACTTTAAATTTTTAATTTTAGCCAATGATCGTTAACATGTGTGAACGCGGGCATTGTCGTGATAAAAGAGGATTTTTTTCTGTTTAAATGATGCCGTTTTTTTTTTAATTTTTTCTTTTAGCTGGTCCAATATAGATGCATAATTCTCCCCTGTTATTGTTTTTCCTTTTTCCAAATAGTCAACGAAAATAATTCCACGTGCATCCCAAAAAACAGTAAACATAACCTTACCAGCTGATTGTACGGTTTTCGCCTTCTTTGGACAAAGAAAATCAAAATCCACTGTTTTGATTGTTCTTTTATTTCGGGAGTGTAGTGGTGAATCCATGTTTCATCTACAGTCACAAACCGACGAAAAAACTCATTCGGATTATGTTGCATGAGCGACAACAGAGCTTTAGAGGCAACCATCCTATTGCGTTTATTATTGACTGTGAGCAAACGCTGCACCCATCTTGCCGAAATCTTTTTCATACACAATTTTTCATGTAACATAGAAATAACGCTACCTTTTGATATCCCTGTAATCTCAACTATCTCACTCAACTTTAATCTTCGATCACTCAACACCATGTCATGGATTTTATTGATCATTTCTGGCGCAGAGCGTCCTAAGCGTGGTTCATCCTTTGTTGATGTACAACCATGTTTAAATTAGTTTAACCAGTTATAAATAGTTGCAAGTGAAGGAGCAGATGTGCCGTGAACTAAATCCAACTCATTTTTTATTTCCTTTGCTGTTAAGCCTTTTATATAAAAATGTTTAATAACAGATCTAAACTCAATTTTCTCCATTTTTGTAAACATACAAATTTTTTTCTTCAATGCTCGAGAAACACACAACAAATCAACCAATCTGGCTGAAACTTCACAGCATACCTAGACGGTACTTATTCTGCATGAAAACAGACCGTTTACAGTAATAGTCGCGCTATCTGTTGGATTTTCTAAGGACTTATTGACTTATTCGTGTTCATAATTGAACAAACTACATTCAGGATATTTCTTACAATTGAACTCTTCTAATAATCGATGATATTCTTCAGACTCATAATACTTCATGTCAAGAGCTTGGTCTTCCAATCCCTGTTTATTTCCCTGTTGATTCTGTTTTCAGTGATAGTACTAACCGCGTTGAAGAAGAAAATATTTTTGAAGATATGTTTAATAGCGCTAATGATTAACAACGTAATATTATAGATAGTGTTTTACGAGAAGTTTTGAATCATGATACTGGTAGCAATGTATTTTGTTTAACGGCTCACGCAGGTTGTGGGAAAACTTATGTCCAAGCAGCAATTATTCGTAAATTATATTCATTAAATCTTCGTTGAATACCCACAGATTTCAGTGGTATCGCTTCTACTCTCTTGATCGGTGGCAGAACCTTACACAATGTGTTCAAATTACGAATTCCATTATTGGAAAATTCAGTTTCAAATATCAGTCCTAACAGTAGTCCAGGAAGATTCCTCAACTCTGCGTCACTGATTATAATTGACGAAATTTCTATGTGTCCTCTTTATGCTACTCAATTAATTGATAGATTGCTGAGAGACTTAAGTTCGGGAGAGAATACAGAGAAATTATTTGGGTGGAAAACAATTTTGTTCTGCGGTGATTTTAGACAAATCCTGCCAGTTGTTCCTCTTGTTTCACGTGTTACCCTCATAGAAAATTGTATTACATCGCGGTCTGAATTTCGAAACTTTCATCATGTCACTTTAACTCGAAATATGGGGGCCCTTCCTCAGCTCCTGTCATTATGTCATCCAAAAAAAATCATTCTTCATTATTTCTTTAATTACTGGATTTTGGCAATTATTAGCTATATCTGCTAGCACTCTAGTGGCTAAATATGGGGCTGATGCAGTACCGTAGGTAACTGTTGTTAATTTGTAGTTTATTATTTTATTGTTGGGAGAATTTCTACATAAAACATGTAATTATTCTTGATCTTTTTTAGCAATATTTATCTGTCGGTAAATTTTTTCAATGTCTACGTATTGCCATTTTCGCCATTTTACGATTATGTCGAAAATATCTTTTTGAATCCTTGGTCTGATCCACATAATATCATTTAGACTTTTATTATTCGAGGTTTTTGCTGAGGTATCAAAAACTACTCGTAATTTAGTTAATAAGCTTGAGTCTCTAATTACTGCCTGATGAGGTAGATAATATTTACCCGCTGTATTTGCTTCAACCATGTGCCCTAGACCCATGTACTCTGCTATACATTTAGTATATTGATCTTTAAGTTTTGAATTTCTTTCTAATTTTTTCTCTAGATTCAGGAACCGTGCCATGCCTTGGTCCTTAGAATCTCCTAGAACTCTATCCTCTTTAAATGGAATAGTAATGTCGTATCTTCCTGTTGAATCCATTTTGGTTGTTTTCACAAAATTTTGTTCACATATTTCGTACTCTATATCTTCCTTATTTTTTTCTTCCATTTCCCAAAATCTTTCTGTCATTTACTTCTATAGCTGTTGCGACTATTGTATTGTTTCCCTTGGATTTAGTGCTTCCGGACACAATCCATCCGAATTCGGTGTGTTGACCTAGAAATCCATTTATTTTAACAATGACTCGACTCCTATAATTAAATCTACTCGACCTGGCTTATCGAAGTTGGGATCAGCTAATGGAAAGTTCCGCCATTTCAATTTGTCAACATTTATAGATCCAATCGGAAGCGCTTTCATTAATTTAGGGAGGACAATTGCTTCAACTTTTAAATGATATTTCTTGTTTTAATTGTTTATATTACTCTATGCTTTGATATGCACGATTTAACAGACGAGACTCCGCTGATCTCTGTATGATTTCTTGTTCTAGGCAATTTGAGTATTTGTAATGCTTTCTCTGATATATTTGTGCTTTGTGAACCACTGTCAATTAATGCTCTTAATTTTTTAAACCCTCTAGTTCTTCTACTACTACTACTTTGATTGATGAAATAGAGCATTGTGTGATAAGGTTTATTGCATTGTGAGCATAAACTTTCACTCGTGCACATTTTACTCTCAAGCAAATGTGCATTTTTCTTGCTGAGTCAGATCTTTCCACTGGACTCATATTTTTAAATTTGTAACACTGTATTCTATGTCCAGGAAATTTACAAATCGGACAATTCTCATTTGCCTCATTAAACGTTAATTTCTTAACACGTTTTTCTTCCTGCAAGGAAGAAATGAAATTGAGCCGATGCTCTAAGAAATCCATGACGTCTGTTAGCGTCTGTATTTCTTTGGTTTTCTTTGTATGACTCTCATATAAATGCAGAGCTTCTTTATTAAATTTTTTCAAAATTATGTGAGCAAAAATTACATCCCTATCTTCGGATAAATTTGCCTTCAGTTTAATAATATAAATTGACTCATTTATTGTATCAATAAATGTTTAATTTGCTTGGTTGAGTCTATGTTCAAATTTTGTAGCTCCATCAAGCGGTTCATTTGTTCAGCAAAAATTTTTCTCTTATTTTCGTACCTCTTGGTTAAGAGTTCCCAAGCAGCTTCATTGTTTTCACCTGAACCCAGAAGTAAATGAGCAACTACATTTCTTGCTTCTCATTTTATTACGGATTTCAGGTAATTAAATTTATGAGATGTTGTAAGGTTTTCTCTTGAATGAATGAGTTCAGTAAATAATTGATGAAAAAAGTCCCATTCTTTGGAATCGCCAAAAAATATAGGTACCTGAATTTTCGGTAATGTTGGCAAGTCTTCTTCTTTACCCATTGTCACTTCTATATTAGTTTTTTGATACCTTTCTAGTTCTTCATCCAAGGTGGCTATGATATTTTCCATGTCGAATTATAATTCGCTTATTTTGCGATCAAATATCGAATTTTTGGATTGTTGGTTAACCCACCCTGTTGACTTTACTAGCATGTGCCATATATGACAAATTTTCTTTTTTCTCATCTAAAAGCCTCCTACTATCGTGATCGATTGCTATAATTTTTATCAATTGGCCATGATTTGCGGAAAATTTGTTTTTTAATTCCTCCACTCTAGTCAACACCTCCATGGATTTTGGCTCTTTAGCCTCAATTTCCTTACCTAAGGACACTATCTCGGCTTACTTCTTTAGAAGTGCTATTGTTTTTTCTGACAACATTTTAATTTATTATTTCTCTTTTAAAATTAACCAATTTTAATTGATATTAAACAAATGTATTTTATTATTTTTTTTAAAGTTAACTATCTTAGTGCTCAGAAAAAAAATTTTAAAATTGCACCAAGCGTAATACGCAATGAAAGTGCTTCCTGTTTCTCACCTCTAGCAAGGTGTTGATAGTGTTGACTGCTTGTCGTTGGTAGATGATGGAGTGATTAGTATTATAAGTTTGTCATGAATTTAGTAACACACAGAAGGAGACATCGCAGACCACATAAAGTATATATATTTGTGATCAGCTCGATGAGACGAGTTGGTTTTAGGTTTCCTTTTACCATACGCTGCACATTTGTCGGAATCAACCGAATCGGACCACTAGGGGGTACCTCCCATACAAACCCTCCCATTTAAATTAATGTTCTTATTAGAAAAAGTTTTTTAACGTATCGAACTGAAATTTGGACAATATAAGTGTCTGATCTATATTCATCAACCGTGTAAATTTCATGCTCCTAGGGTTACCAGGAGGGGTACCTCCCATACAAACGTCCCTTTAAATTTATGTTCTTATTGAAATTTTTTTTTTTGTTTAACATATCGAACTGAAATTTGAACAATATAGGTTTTTGATCTATATCCATCAACCGTGTAAATTTCATGATCCTAGGATTACCAGGAGGGGTACCTCGCATACAAACCCAAATTAAATGAGATACTCATAAAGAATAAAAGTACAATAAAGTTGCTACACAAACTGATGTGATGCTAAGAAAGGAAGGTTGGATGCAACTCGGAGGAGCGTGAAGAGTATTACATCTTTGACATAGCCAATGATAGCCTTCTTTCTGTTTTTTTTTTATTTTTGATGTTTAGGCCTCGAAAACGCCGTAACACTTTAATTATTTATTATTTTTTATTAATGTATATATTTTTATACTCTGTCTCTTACCACTGGTGGGGGAGAACGAGAGTTAAGTTATTTCGCGACCTTGAGATGCGGGTGCCTTTGCACTTCATACAACTCTAAGGTGCTTATTTAAATTCTGCGCTTCTTACCCTTGATGGGGGAAAACGACAGAATAATTCTGGTTTATATCCTGCGTTTCTTACCACTGGTGGGGGAAACGACAGGATAGCTCGAAGGACCAAAATGTACAAAAACACAAATTTCTAGTTTTTTGTGAATTCATAAATGAACTCATCTTTATTATTTCAATAAGTTCCTTATATACTAACATGATGTTATACTTTGGGATATCGCTTAGGACTATCTCAATTTTAACATGATCATAAAATATGCATTTACACATAGTCGTAAAATACATTTACACATAGTTGTAAAATATATTGTGTGTTAAAAAGAGTGCGGGTAGCATTCTTTGTATAGATTATTATTAACTTAAACAGTTGTAGTTGTATTCTTATTCTAATGATTTTAATACGAGGTTGGGTCAATAAGTCCTTAGAAAAAAGCATTAAAACAATTTTTTTTTGGTAAATTTTTTTTATTTTTCAACATAATCTCCTTGGAGCTCTATACACTTAGTTAGACGTTTCTCTAATTTTTTTAACCCGTCAGAAAAATAAGATTTTGGAAGGTCCTCAAAATAAGCATTTGTTTGATCGATGACTTCTTCATTTGAAAACAAACGTTGCCCACTGAGTCATTTTTTCAGGTTTGGGAATAGGAAAAAGTCACTGGGAGCTAAATCTGGCGAATACGGTGGGTGGTCGACTAATTCGAACTTTAAATTTTTAATTTTAGCCAATGATCGTTAACATGTGTGAACGCGGGCATTGTCGTGATAAAAGAGGATTTTTTTCTGTTTAAATGATGCCGTTTTTTTTTTAATTTTTTCTTTTAGCTGGTCCAATATAGATGCATAATTCTCCCCTGTTATTGTTTTTCCTTTTTCCAAATAGTCAACGAAAATAATTCCACGTGCATCCCAAAAAACAGTAACCATAACCTTACCAGCTGATTGTACGGTTTTCGCCTTCTTTGGACAAAGAAAATCAAAATCCACTGTTTTGATTGTTCTTTTATTTCGGGAGTGTAGTGGTGAGATGGGTTATCGCATACAAGGCAAAGTCTCTGATCGTGGTCAACATGGCGACCGCCAGAACGATCCTTGTTTCCTTGCTTTATCCAAGTTGATACACAGCCTCCTCGTGGCCCCTCCTGGATAGCGGACTAGCACCCGCTAGTCTGTGAACCAATGTGTGCAGCGCTGTCCAATCCCCTGGACATAAAATCTGGGTTGTGCGCAGGGCTTGGAACCCGCCACGTAAAAAAATTATCCAGTGAAGGCCAAAGCACATGCCTCGGATGGAACCCCTCATAACGATGACGACCACGGCAAACGGATAAAGGACTACGATTTAAGGGTATGCACCTGGAACATCCGGACCCTCAACAGGGATGGTGCCGCTACCCAACTGGCGGATGCCCTCATGAAATGTAGGGCTGATATCACCGCCATCCAGGAAATGCGATGGATAGGACAAGGGTGCAAAAGGCAAGCACTCTGTGACATCTACTACAGCTGCCATGCGGAGAGGCGCGAGTTCGGGTGCGGGTTTGTGGTCAGCAAAAGACTATGCCACCAAGTCTTGGGATTCACCCCGGTGAATGAGAGGCTGGCCATGATCCGCATCAAGGCTAAGTTCCAAAATCTTAGCCTGATTTGCGCACACGCCCCGACGGAAGAGAAGGACGATGCGGTCAAGGATGCCTTCTATGCGAAGCTCGAGGACGTGTTTGATAAGTGTCCAGCACATGACATCAAGGTCGTCCTCGGCGATTTTAACGCAAAGGTCGGGCGCGAAGGTATCTTTGGCCCCACTGTCGGGCAGTTCAGCCTTCATACGACCACCTCGCCCAACGGTCTAAGGCTGATCGATTTCGCCGCGGCGCGAAACATGGTAGTCGGTAGCACCAGGTTCCAGCACCTCGACATCCATAAAGCCACTTGGCTGTCCCCCGATCGATCAACACGCAACCAGATCGACCACATTGTGATTGACGGAAGGCATGCTTCCAGCGTACTAGATGTGCGCTCTTTCCGAGGCCCAAACATGGACTCGGACCACTACCTTGTCGCAGCCAAGGTGCGGTTGCGCATTAACGCATCGCGGGTAGCGCGCACTAGTACGCAGAGAAAGCTGGATGTCAAAAAGCTGCGATCACAACGGACAGCTGAGGCTTTCTCCGCTCAACTCTCCGATAGGCTCCATCAATCCCCCTCCGACGACATTGGTGGGCTGTGGGCCAGCATCTCCCACTCCTTACGCACGACTGCGGAAACGGTCCTTGGTTTCGAGCGGCCCTTAAAACGAAACCAATGGTACGATGAGGAGTGTCGCGAGGCCACTGCAGCGAAAAACGCCGCCTACAAAAGAACGCTGCAGTCTGCCGCTACGCGAGCCATTGTCGAGGACTACCGTCTGAAGAGAGGGGAAGAGAGACGCCTTTTCAGACGCAAGAAAAGAGAGCAGGAAAGGCGTGAGCGTGAGGAAGTCGAGATGTGCAGAAGCAGGAATGATGCTCAAAAATTCTTTAAGTACGTCAAGCGTCTGACGGAAGGTTTGAAGCCCGGAGCATCCTCCTGCAGGGATGAAAACGGTAACCTGGTTACAGATGCGCAAGGTGTGCTGAGGTTATGGAGACAGCACTTCTCTACGCTTTTGTGTGGCGACGACGGAACCAATTCCGCCACTAGAGAAGATAGCGTACCAATTGCCGATGACGGCGTGGAGATTCCGCCGCCCAGCCATGAAGAGGTCAGGGTCGCGATCCAGCGACTCAAAAACAACAAAGCTGCAGGCCCCGATGGCCTCCCTGCTGAGTTGTTTAAGGCCGGAGGTGATGAGCTGGTAGGGTGCATGCACCAGCTCATCTGCAGTATATGGCTGGAAGAATGCATGCCCAGCGATTGGAACCTCAGCGCACTATGTCCTGTCCTGAAAAAGGGAGACCCCACGATATGCGCCAACTATCGGGGTATAAGCCTACTCCCTATCGCATATAAGGTTCTTACGAGCGTACTATGTGAACAATTGAAGCCACACGCCAACGCACTGATTGGACCTTATCAGTGCGGCTTCAGACCTGGTAAGTCCACCATCGACCAGGTATTCACATTGCGCCAAATCCTGGAGAAGACCCATGAGTACCAAGTCGACACTCACCATCTCTTTGTCGACTATAAGGCAGCTTTCGATAGCCCAATAAGGGATCGCGTGTATGCCGTAATGTCTGAGCTCGGTATCCCTGCGAAGCTGATAAGGCTTTGCAGGATGACGTTGAGTAATTCATGCAGCTCCGTCAAGGTAGGAAAAGACCTCTCCGAACCTTTTGATACCGTGCGAGGTTTCAGACAAGGCGACCCCTTATCATGCGACCTCTTCAATTTCGTCATGGAGAGCGTTCTGCGGAAGGCGGGTGTACATCGCACTGGCACTATTTTCTACAAAAGTGTCCAGCTCCTTGCGTATGCCGACGACATCGACATCATTGGGCGTACCAAGCGAGATGTCACCGCAGCTTTCAGTGCTATTGAACGGGAGTCTGCCAAAATGGGTCTGGCGGTGAATGAGGGCAAGACGAAGTATATGTTGTCAACTAGTAGGGACGTGCGGCGTGTTGGATCCCAAGTTACAGCCGGCGACTATACTTTCGATGTTGTCAAGGAGTTCGTGTACCTTGGCACCGCCATTAACACCGATAACGACGTCAGCCTGGAGATCAAGCGCAGAATCACTCTTGCCAACAGGTGCTATTTTGGTCTCAATAGGCAATTGAGTAGTAGAGACCTCTCTCGAGCGACAAAACTAACACTCTACAAGGCACTCATCCGACCTGTGCTTCTATATGGCGCGGAAGCATGGTCACTTACACGCAATGATGTAGATGCCCTGGGAGTGTTCGAGAGAAAAGTACTGCGCAAGATCTTCGGTCCTGTTCGGGTTGGCGATGACTTTCGCATTCGTACCAATCAGGAGCTGTATGAGCGCTTCAACGACATTGACGTTGCCCAGCGCATCGATAGCCAGCGGCTACGCTGGCTCGGTCATGTCGTTCGGATGAATGAAGATGCTCCAGCAAAACGTGTGTTTGATGCGAAAGTCAGCGGACGTCGACGGAGAGGAAGACCCAATTTACGTTGGAAGGACCAAGTTGAAGGAGCCCTGTCGACGCTTGGTGTGACCAACTGGAGGAGGCGCGCGCAAAGCAGAGGCGCCTGGAGAGATGTGCTGAAGCAGGCCGTAACCCGGTAAACGGGTTGTTATGGCCAGCTAAGTAAGTAAGTGGTGAATCCATGTTTCATCTACAGTCACAAACCGACGAAAAAACTCATTCGGATTATGTTGCATGAGCGACAACAGAGCTTTAGAGGCAACCATCCTATTGCGTTTATTATTGACTGTGAGCAAACGCTGCACCCATCTTGCCGAAATCTTTTTCATACACTATTTTTCATGTAAAATAGAAATGAAGCAACCTTTTGATATCCCTGTAACCTCAACTATCTCACTCAACTTTAATCTTCGATCACTTAATACCATATCATGGATTTTATTGATCATTTCTGGCGTAGTCACCTCTACAGGGCGTCCTGAGCGTGGTTCATCCTTTGTTGATGTATGACCACGTTTAAATTCATTTAACCAGTTATAAAAAGTTGCAAGTGAAGGAGCAGATGTGCCGTGAACTAAATCCAACTCATTTTTTATTTCCTTTGCTGTTAAGCCTTTTATATAAAAATGTTTAATAACAGATCTAAACTCAACTTTCTCCATTTTTGTAAACAAACAAATTTTTTTTCTTCAATGCACGAGAAACACACAACAACTCAACCAATATGGCTGAAACTTCACAGCATACCTAGACGGTAGTGATGCTGCATGAAACAGACCGTTTACAGTAATAGTTGAGCTATTTGTTGGATTTTCTAAGGACTTATTGACTTATTCGTGTTCATAATTGAACAAACTACATTCAGGATATTTCTTACAATTGAACTCTTCTAATAATCGATGATATTCTTCAGACTCATAATACTTCATGTCAAGAGCTTGGTCTTCCAATCCCTGTTTATTTCCCTGTTGATTCTGTTTTCAGTGATAGTACTAACCGCGTTGAAGAAGAAAATATTTTTGAAGATATGTTTAATAGCGCTAATGATTAACAACGTAATATTATAGATAGTGTTTTACGAGAAGTTTTGAATCATGATACTGGTAGCAATGTATTTTGTTTAACGGCTCACGCAGGTTGTGGGAAAACTTATGTCCAAGCAGCAATTATTCGTAAATTATATTCATTAAATCTTCGTTGTATACCCACAGATTTCAGTGGTATCGCTTCTACTCTCTTGATCGGTGGCAGAACCTTACACAATGTGTTCAAATTACGAATTCCATTATTGGAAAATTCAGTTTCAAATATCAGTCCTAACAGTAGTCCAGGAAGATTCCTCAACTCTGCGTCACTGATTATAATTGACGAAATTTCTATGTGTCCTCTTTATGCTACTCAATTAATTGATAGATTGCTGAGAGACTTAAGTTCGGGAGAGAATACAGAGAAATTATTTGGGTGGAAAACAATTTTGTTCTGCGGTGATTTTAGACAAATCCTGCCAGTGGTTCCTCATGGTTCACGTGTTACCCTCATAGAAAATTGTATTACATCGTGGTCTGAATTTGAAATATGAGGGCCCTTCCTCATGAAATTCAATTTGTTCAGTTTCTTATATCACATGGTAATGGTGAACTGGAAGCTTTTCCTCACTTCGGTTTGGATATCGTTGAAATACCGAATAATTTAATTTGTGAACCTGTAAACATCATTAATGATATATTTTGAAATATTCCGGACACCATTTTATCCACTGACATTTTGAATTCAGTTATTTTGGTTTCAAAAAATGATGATTGTTCATTTATAAGTTTTGAAGTCTTAAAACGAATGCCTAGAGAGGATCAGGCTTACAATAGCTTTGATAAAATTGTCAGTGATGATGCAAGTCAACATAATAATTTTCTAATTGAATTTTTGAGTACTCTAGCAGTTAGTGGTCTTCCTCCCCATAAATTGATTTTAAAAGAATACTGTATTGTATTATTAATACGGAATTTAAATACAGGAAAAGCATTAGTTATTCATTTGACTTATTCGGGAACTCTTTTACCGTTCAAATTTCAAAGAACTCAATTTGCAGTCATTCCGTCTCTTGCGATGACTATAAATAAATCCCAAGGTTAAACGTTTTAAAATGTTGAAATTTTGTTGAAAAAGCCTGTGTTTAGTCACGGACAATTGTATGTTGGCGCCAGTAGAGTTCGATCATTCATTGGATTGCGATTTTATATTTCTGAGACATCAGATCAGGGCCATTTATCACGTGATAGTAGAGTTTTCACAAAGAACATTGTTTATAGAGAAGTCATTAGCACTTAAAAAGGAAATGTTGTTTCTGGAATGCGGTCGATTGCACAATCTCTCCTACCCTTGCTCCGATTTCAGACGTTAAACCTCTAAAAATCCTTGGAATCACCTTCAATCAGAGATACAATTGGCCCGATCACATTTTGAACCTTTTAATCTCTCTTAACTGCAGATTAAACATTATAAAATGTCTCTCAAACAACAAATACAATTACAACCAACTATCTATTATATTTGTGGAAGCGGGGGTGCAACTGCAAGGTAATGTTGTTGATTGGCTTTAACCTGGCGAAATCCAGCACTATCCTTGTGGGTGCACCCCAAGTAGCTCGCAGCCTCCACGTGGCGCTTCTGGACGATGACCAATCTGACATCCGTCAGTTGGTTAGCTGATGCGAGAAGGCGGAAAAATCCAGGCGCAACGGTTCCCAGAATGGGCGGCTTCCTGGTCAGCGTCTGTTCCCATGTCAGGGGCGGCTGTATTAGACCTGGCTGAAGGTAAACGGCTATGGGTAGGATCCCAGACAGAAAAACAAAAATGGAATTACAAAAAAGTGCGACTATTACGGTGCAAGGTGTCGGAAGCCTAGTATCGGCGGCTATGGTGGGTGAGAAAGCGGGCCCCCAGTCGTCAAGATCCTATGACCGCAGTGATGCAGGAGTGGCCAACTTGGCTCCTGTATCATCGAATGCTACAAGTTCAGACTTTTAAGCTGTCTCGGACCCTTTTAGGAGGAGCACGAAGACGCCGCGCTCCCCAATGGAGACAGAGCAGGCAACGGGTCGAACGGCGGTACGGCCAACAGTGGAAGAAGAGAGTAGCGATGTAGACATGCTGGAAGCAGACGGTCCTACCACTCCATTTCTACTTAGCCCCCAATCCAACAGGCGAAACGTAACCGAGGGTGGAGCTGACTCCTTCAAAAAGCTCGGTTGGAAAATTGAAGAGTTGGTCGCAATGTTGGAAAATGGCAAAAGAAGATCTGTCCATCAGCCAATGAGAGATAGAATCGATAGTATTAGTCGACTGTATCTCTTGGCAGTACAGGAGATAGCGGATTATGGTGAAACTGCTCCAGGGGAAAAAACAAGAGAGAGTTTTGCGCAGACAACACCCAGATTATGCGGAGCTAGCGCTCATACGTCGCCGCTGGCTTCGGGTGAACCACCCCAAAAGCGCCATCCTGGAAAAACGGGGCTCCCGCCAGGTCCGCGTGTAAAGGATAAACCATCGAAGGTATTGGTGCAACCCAATCGACAAACGGGAGGAGATAACATCGGCGTGGGGAAAAAGCAACCCACTTCAAAAGGAGGACAAAGCGCACCTAAGGCGCCGCAGCTTGACCAATGGCAAACGGTTGGAAAACCAAAGAAGAAAAGCGTGCAGATTGCTGGGGTCAGGAAGCATATAAAACCAGATGCTTTGGTTATCCATCGACATGAGGAGGGAACTTATGCTGATATCCTGAAAAGGATGAAAGCCGACCCGAATTGTGGTGGCCTTACAGAGTCGGTGCATAGGATTCGCAGAACGCAAAATGGTGACCTTCTGCTAGAGCTAAAGACGAAAGGCGCGGAAACAGAAGAGCTGAGGGTTATGGTCAGTGGCACCCTAGGGCAAGATGCGTCGGTCAGATCTTTGAGCCAAAAAACGACGATAGAGGTCAGGGACATCGACGAAATCACCACTAAGGACGAAATACGTGATGGTATATTGGAGCGGTTTAGACAAGCTGATGTTCAGAGTTTGGACGTTACCAGTCTAAGACGGTCGTATGCTGGCACCCAAACTCCAACGATCTCCTTGCAGACAAAGGCGGCCAATATACTCATCAAGGCAATTAAGGTGAAGATTGGATGGGTTACCTGCCGTATTAGATCAAATGTGGCATTCAAGAAGTGTTTCAAATGCTTAGAGTACGGACATATATCTCGGTAATGCAAGAATGAGGTAGGTCAAGGTGCTGCATAAGGTGTGGCGTGGAGGGGCACATAGCACAAAATTGCAGTAGTAGCCCGAGATGCATGTTGTGTGCGAAGTAAGTTCCGACGATGGCAAGTCACGTGGCGGGATGCAAAATCTGCCCGGTATTTAAAGAGGCATTGAAAACCAGGAAGGTATGAAGGTAATTACAATCAACCTGAATCACTGTCAAGCAGCGCAGGACCTTCTGCAAAGAACCATAGCGGAAGAGAAGGCAGACGTAGTTCTGGTAAGTGAGCCTTACACGAAGCGCAATGAGTCAGTTTGGTTTGAAGATACCGAAGGTGTTGCTGCAATATGGGCGTGTGGTTCATATACATTCGAGGATGGTGGTACCCGTGCTGCTGACTTTGTTAGCACGAAAATCGGGGGAATTCACTTCTTCAGCTGTTATGCACGCCCAAGCATGACAGTTTTAGACTTCGAACAGTTTCTCCACGAACTAGTGACGGAAGCCCGAGGTAGATCTCCAGTGATAATCGCAGGAGACTTCAATGTCTGGTCAACGGAGTGGGGAAGCAGATCTACCAACGCAAGCGGCCAAACGCTTCTGGAAGCTGTGGCAAGCCTCGACATAGTTCTGCTCAACAAAGGTTCTACGGCCACGTATAGGAAAGCGGGCAGAGAGTCAGTCATAGACATTACCTTCGCAACTAGCAGCGTAGAAACAAACACGAAGTGGGTGGTTAGTGAAGGATTCACCCATAGCGATCATCAGGCCATTCTGATCGACATAAGGCGAGGTTCTAGAGTTGTGCAGCAACCTATAACTGGGCCTAGGTGGAAAGACTCATTGTGTGACAAGGAAATGTTCCTGGAAGTATTCCGAACACAAGAACTCGGCGTGGGCTCTTCCGATCAATTGGCGGACAGACTGTCAAACATGCTGTCCATAGCCTGTGACGCCGCTATGCCTAGGAGAATCCAGGTCAGACGCAGACCAGCATGCCACTGGTGGAATGGCGAACTAGGAGAGCTACGATCGGCTTGTCTTAGCGCACGACGACTCATGCAGCGTTCGAGAAGCTGTGAAAATTTCCAACAGCGGCTAGATGAGTTCAGAACGGCCAGACTCGCCTTCCAAAAGGCAGTCAAGTCCAGCAAGCGGTCATGCCTTAAACAGCTTCTCGAGGAGTCTGACATAAATCCTTGGGGCACGGCGTACAGGATGGTGATGTCGAGAGTGAAAGGTTGTAGAGTACCACAACCCACTTGTCCAGCAATGCTCGAGAACATTGTCAGAACACTGTTTCCGACAGCGACCTCAATACTTGATGAAAGGTCTGAGCAACGATCTCTGGATGGTATCCCCAGTGTTAGTTCCGAGGAACTGTCCCGAGCTTGCTATAAAATTCAGGATAGGAAGCCTCCGGGTCCTGATGGAGGGCCGAATAAAGTCCTGAAAGCAGCTATTTCGAGTGCTCCAAGTGTATTTATGCAGGTTTTCAACCAATGCCTTCACGACGGAGTATTCCCCAGAAGATGGCGGCATCAGAAACTGGTCCTCATACCAAAGGCTGGTAAGCCACCCAACGAGGCATCGTTGTATAGGCCGATTTGTTTGTTGGATACTGTGGGCAAAGTCTTGGAAAAGTTTGTCTACAACAGACTTGAACGAATCGTGAGCGAGAGTGGCACTATCTCTGAAAACCAGCTTGGCTTTCGAAAGGGTCGCTCGACAGTTGACGCGATAAATAAAGTGGTTGATATAGCAAGACAGGCAATACAGGGCGAAAGGTGGCTCTATGGTGATAAAGAGTACTGCGCAATCGTCACGCTGGACGTTAAGAACGCTTTTAACTCTGCTAACTGGCTGCATATTAAAGGGTCCGTCCGTAGAACGGGAGCGCCAATGTACCTTCAAAACATGATCAAGTCCTACTTGTCAGAGAGGTACTTGCACTATGATAGCGAAGATGGAAATAAAACCTACAGAGTTACTGCGGGGGTTCCTCAGGGTTCGGTGCTGGGCCCGCTCCTATGGAACCTTATGTATGACCAGGTCCTGCGGTTGCAGCTTCCTGAAAACTGCACTTCGGTAGGTTTTGCGGATGATCTGTGTCTGATAGTAACGGGCAAGGAGATAAGGAATATAGAGCAATCGGCAAACTCCGCTATTCTTGCGGTTACTGCATGGCTTAGGTCTTCGAAACTGTCCTTAGCAGAGCAGAAGACGGAGTTGGTTCTGATCACCAGTAGGAAGCGTATAGAGTTCTGCTCCGTACGAGTTGGCGATCACGAGGTACGGTCCAAGAGGGCTATAAGGTACCTAGGTGTTATGCTGGATAGCAGGGTATCGTACAAAGAGCACCTGCTGTACGTGAAGGATAAAGCTGCGAGGGTCCAGAATGCCTTATCATGGATGCTGCCAAATATCGGTGGCCCTAAGGCGGACAAGCGCCGGATATTGTCAAGGGTGGTGCCATCCATCATGCTGTACGCTGCCCCCGTTTGGGCGGAGTCGCTGAGAGCTACTACCTACTCGAAAATCCTTTCGACTACATATAGGCTGGCAGCGCTGAGAACGGTACCGGGTTTTAGAACAATCTCAGATGATGCGGCATTGGTACTAGCGGACATGATTCCCATAGACATATTGGCTGATGAAATGCGCAGACTCTATGAGAGGTGTCATGGGCGTCCAGACAACGACGCTAGAAGGCGTGAGCAGCAAGCCTCAACATTGCTTTGGCAGCGGAGATGGCAGAACGCTGAGAATGGTAGATGGACTTTCAGGCTCATCCCGGACATTGAAAAATGGCTGAGCAGGAAGAGCGGGGAAACCAACTACAATTTAACCCAGTTCTTGTCTGGACATGGTGGATACAGGTGGTACCTATACAGGTTTGGGCACAACAACACACCAAGGTGCCCTCTGTGTGACGAACCGGAGGACGCTGAGCACGTTATGTTCCAATGTGCTCGGTTTCCTGTTCCAGAAGGATATCCGCAGGAGCCAGCAAGCGCATTACAGTTCATGTTAGCAAATCCGGCCAACTGGGACCGGCTACGTCGTCTAGAGAGGGCTAGGCGAAATATGCAGACGTTGCAGAGAGTGCCGGACGGGGGATCGTAGAATACTGACGAGTAGCCACGACCCACGTACGACAACAACACAACAGGTGACCTACTAAACTAGGACCGATTGACTTTTGAGCAGCAATGCTCCACCTTCCTCCCGACGTAATATCTAATGACAGTTCCGGGAGGACGATAGGGCGAGGGGCGGGAGTGTTTAGCGGGTTAAAGTGACG
Source organism: Amiota communis (assembly GCA_037043315.1). Taxonomy (NCBI): domain Eukaryota; kingdom Metazoa; phylum Arthropoda; class Insecta; order Diptera; family Drosophilidae; genus Amiota; species Amiota communis. The sequence goes on along the minus strand of JBAMAV010001551.1, from coordinate 40,342 downwards.
CACTCCGGTTGTAGACCGGGTAGGTTTTCGATGCTTCACTTCCGATACAAAAAAAAAAAAAATCTATTATACTTGTCATAAACCTTAAAATTATGGCATAAATCGATTACGGCCTTTACCTGTACGAAAACTCGTCAATCGCTCACTTAAAAAAAATCAAAGTCATTCACCATTCACCTATTAGATTTGCCCTAGGAGCATTAAGATCAACTCCTATAAATAACATGCTATTCGAAGCCCAAATTATGCCAATAGAACTCCGAAAAAAATTCGTTACTGCTATGCTTATAAAACCAATATTTTATAAACCACTACCCTCCATCATAAGCCCAAATCCACCCTGGACGCTCAACCTACCCGGCTTCAATACTGACCTTCACAAACTTCCAAAGTCTTCCACTTCATCGGTTATCTTCCAACAAGAATTTCTGCTCCTCAAAAAATTTCTACTTTCCTATAAAATCATATATACAGGCGGTTCCAAATCTGATTGCGGCTCATCATTCAGTAAAGAATGGTGTAAATGAGAAATTTCTCCTACCTCACTACAGTTCAACTTTTTCAACCGAAATCATCGCCATCCATAATGCAGTACAGAGGGCTGAAGCAGCGCAAACCTACTTCGCCATTTGCACCGACTCTCTTTCTTCATTGCAAGCTATAGCCAACACTTCCAATCAATCATACTCACCAAGAATTAAAATTATCTAGATTCCTGGCCATTCCAACATTGCCGGCAATGAAGAAGCCGACAAAGCTGCAAAAGTCGCATTTAAATTCCCACTCACCTTTCAGAAAACTAAAATGTCTCTGATATCACAAAATACATAAAAAAACACATTATAAAGAATCAGCAAGTGTGAGTCGGAGTCGCACACGGAGGATTCCGTACCATCGTACAAGATGTTTTGCCGCAAAACTGAATTATGTATTCAATAACTCAATACTAGAGCAACTCCAAACACAATGACTATGCATTTATTATGAAATTGACATAAAGCACGATGCTCCAAATATTAAATTATAGATTTGACTTATGTTGACCCTTTTGGTACGGAACCCTAAAGAGAACTAACCTTACTTTTTGCGTCCACGAATATTCATGACAAATTACACAATACACTCAAAAACTCCATTCACGACTACGGTCGGCAACAACCTATACACCGCCGTGTCTTATCTAAAATCACTCGGCTTCGTCTTGGACATACGAGGGTGGGTCAATAAGTCCTTAGAAAAAGCATTAAAACAATTTTATATTGCATCTAAGCTGTATATAAATAAATAAATATTTTAAAATCAATCAAGTCATCTTTTAAAAGCTTTTATTTCATAAGCAATTGTATAATTTATATATAAACTCATCTATCATTAAAATTTTTATCATCATTCTAATATTTTTATACTCTTCACGGGAGTGAATAGTATTATAAGTTTGTCATGAAGTTTGTAACACACAGAAGGAGGCATCGCAGACCACATAAATTATATATATTTGTGATCAGCTCGATGAGACGAGTTCATTTAGCCATGCCCGTCCTTCTGTCTGTATGTATGCAAACTAGTCCCTCAGTTTTTGACCTAGAGAGAAATTTTGCAGATAGGTTTGTTATACCATACGCTGCACATTTGTCGGAATCAGCCGAATCGGACCACTAGGGGGAGTACCTCCCATACAAACCCCCCTTTAAATTAATGTTCTTATTAGAAAAAGTTTTGTGTTTTTTAACATATCGAACTGAAATTTGAACACTATAAGTTTCTGATCTATATCTATATCCATCAACCGTGATGATGATCATGATCCTAGTATTACCAGGAGGGGTACCTCCCATACAAACCCAAATTAAATGAGAAACTTATAAAGAATAAAAGTACAATTGCCACTCAAACTGATGTGATGCTAAGAAAGGAAGGTTGGATGCAACTCGGAGGAGCGTGAAGAGTATTACATCTTTGGCATAGCCAATGATAGCATTCTTTCTGGTTTTACGTTTATCTTATTATAATTTAATTAGTATACAACATGCAAAATACAAAATCGACTTCGAAAAAAGTTTCGATTATCAGCAACCAAAAATTCCGAATATTTATGGTCTCTTCGCCATTGTAGACTGCACTTACCCACTCTTACGAAAGTGCAACTATTTATTCATATTATTTCTTTAACCAATAGGTACTGTTCAGAACAAAAGGGACAAATTCAGTTATATTCATTTATTATCAAAAATAGAATGATACATACTTAGATGTACAGCGGTTAAAAGAAATAACGGTTCAAATATTAAATTACTGATTTGTTGCTTTTGTTTTACACGGAATAAAATATACTCCATGCAAATTTACTAATTTCCAATATATCATATCTTACCACGTTCGGCTGGAACATTGTTCCGAAGGGCAGACAACTACAGAAGTAGCCTTTTTCGTTGCATGCATCTTATCCTGGCATACATTAGCAAGTTTATGGCCATCAAGATTACCAATAGTATCGTTGAATGTCCACTGACAGTATAAAAATGTCTACTGTCTAGCTGAATCATTACTTTTTTAATGTTTTTTTTTAGTTGCTGGAATTCCTTTTTGCTGTTTACTACCATTACATTTGTCATTGTTGTATTATTTACTTCTTTAATGGGGAGCTCGATTAGAAGCACTAGACGATTGGGAGTGTGGTCAGTACTTGCAGAGCTATACCTTTCAGACTTGCTGAATATTCTTTTTTCAGCCATACCTTAGCAGTTGTTTATATACCGACAAATTTTAGAAAAGTTTGAACAGTGGTTTGTGCCCCCAAGTTTCACGCAAAATGCCGGTATTTTTTCATTGTCAAAAATATTGTGCCAACTGTTAGAGCTAGATGAAGTTTTTCACCACATCAATTTCTGCTCGTTTCTGACGACAGGTAACGAAAAACATCAAAACATATCCGACTGAAGATTTTCTAATGGTGGTATGTTAGCATAAGCAACATCATTACATAAGTTTCTTCTGCTTCTTTAAGCCAGGCTTAAAAAGCTAGAACAATTTAATTGATCCGGGGTACACTAGAAACTGTTCATGGATTTCGTTCATTATGTTTTGATTTGGAAATTTGTAGTTACCTCTTCTGAGAAGGTTCTGTGCAGCAATTATCACTGATATTTAGTTAACATCATACATAGTGGCTGCGTTCAAATGCAAGTTTAATGGCGGGTCTGGGCACATGATGCTCTATTAATATGCTGTTCATTATGCTGGCGTGTTCTTCTCTTTCCTTTTCTGGTCGCTGTCGTCTGACTCAAGTAGTTCTAGTTTATCGCTGTTAGGTAAGCTGTACAATCAACAACCCAGTGAAGAAATACAACATAAGCGCCACTACACTATGCAAATTTACCAAAAGCAAAAAGAGAACTTCGTAGGTAGTTGTGTCTCAGTCAAACGTTTGTCGCGACAGGTTGTGTTTGTACGATAAGCATTGCAGGTTCAAAGCAAAAAGCAAAAAGTTTATTACTTTATAAACTAAAGGTATAAGTCTATGTACAGACTTCTTATCTCTCTTCTTCGGTTGTTATTACGTGTGTTTAATAAACTCTTGTTGTTTAATTGATTTTTGTTCTTAAATATGGGTGATCCTTTGGATCCCCGCATTATGGAACCCAATATAAGATCTGATATAGTTGCTAGCGCTCGATCTGCTGGCAGCTTAATGCAGCCTGTCAGGCACTCATCCCAAGCTTCTAGAGATGCTTACACCGTGCGAAATTTACGTGTCATAAATTCACTAAAACGCAACAACGCTGATAAGGTTTTAAGCAAAGTCATGGTTGTTTGCAAAAATTACGGCGTCCTTTCAACGAAAACTCTCCCTGTCTCGGAGACCGCTCCATCTACATCTGCGAAACAATGCAAAAATAATGATTCTGCTCCTACTACTGTTGGGTATACTGGATATAAAAATCCGTTTGCCTTACTTCATATGGAATGTGAAGAAGCTACTCCAGATATAAGTAGCGATATTCTACCAGATATCCAGATTATTAATTTGCCAACTTCATCTACGGTACATCAATCTGCCCCTATGTCAATTACCAACTCTTCTAGAGAGCCTAAGCCAATCATTGCCGATGGTATCACTGACATCAACGGTTTTCGTTCTTCACTCAATGAAGTTATTAGTTGCAGCTCTTACTACATTAAAGTTTGCTCTAATCATACAATTCGCATCATAACTCTTAACTCTGATGTATATCGTGAAACCAAAAATTTTTTATTAAAACGTAATGTTGCCCATCATTCTTACCAGTTAAAACAGGAAAGAGCATACAGGGCGGTTCTCAAAGCTCTTCACCACACTACTTTAACAGATGAAATCAAGAGTCAGCTCCAGAATGCAGGACATTCTGTTAGAAATGTTTTCCATCCTCTAAGTCGATCCGACAAGAAGCCACTAAATTTGTTCTTTGTGGAGCTTAATCCTAATTAAAACAATAAGCTGTGTTTGATATCAAACGGCTCTGCGACCAAATAGTAAAAGTCTAGCCACCACGTGGTTCTCCACCTTAGTGCCATAGATGCCAAGAATATAGACACACTCAAAAATATTGTTCAAAGGTTCATCGCTGTGTTAAATGTGGTGACTTGTTGTGTTAAATAGCACAACAGCGTAAAAGCTGGTCACAACAAAGGACACATAACCCGTGTCAACCTCAGCTATCTCAGTCTTCAAAACAACAATCATTCCAGCAGCGTAGTTTTGATACCCAAAATGAACAATTGCAACAACAAATGAAGCAAATGCAATAGCTAAATCAACAGGTACAGGCTGACTTTAACGCAAAATTTGATCTTATTTTATCTAGATTGGATAGAATGATGGATTTGCAGGAAAGTCTAATAAATCGTCTCCTCGTCAACTTCCCCCAAAAATATCAACAATAGTGCTCAGCATTGCCGTCTGGAACGCTGAATCGGCCAGACAAATCACATAAATGAACTGGAATTTTACATCCAAGCCAATAATATAGGTATCATCTTATCAGCGAAACCCACTTCTGAAGCAGGTCCTACTATAAGCTGCATGGGTTTTCGCTATACTTAGCAAACTATCTTTTAGATAGACACATAGGTGGTGCTGCAATCCTTATTCGTTCAGCGATTAAGCATCACTTTTTTGCGTCTGAAGCCCATTTGCAATTCGTCGCAATTAAAGTTCTTATTATTGCCGCTATTTACTGCCCTCCAATATATGCATGGCCAACACTGGCTTTCAGTCAACTTTTATCTCAATTTGGCCCAAAATATATTATAGCTGGAGTCTGGAATGCTCATCATCAACTTTGGAGCGGTCGTCGACGCAATTCTAGAGGTACATCACTGTACGATTATATACGATATGGTTCTTCGTAAGAGGGCACTAAGGCAACGTTACCTCTGGACGCACATTGTTCTAGATTGTCGCGCTTGGAGGAGAGAAGCGCAAAAACTAAAACAAGCTCTAAAGGAGGCCAAGCGAATTTTTTAAAAATCTTCTCCGCATTGCGGACCCCAACAAAAAGTGTGGCTTTAAACATTACAGGCAGTCATTGAAGCAACTACCTATTCAGCGATCTGATGGTTCTTGCTGATCCTCAGGGTGAGGACAATACCAGGGCCCTCTTATCCGCTCCTTGTCAAAGTTCATCTCCCATAATGCACCTGCTGAGGTTCACGAGCAGATAAGAAATATTAAAAGCAACAAGTCTCCTAGATATGATGGTGTTGATGGTAAGGTTTTCAAAGCCCTTCCTAATCGAGGCATCCTTTTTCTTAATCTGCTCTTTAATAAAATCATTTGTTTTCATCATTTTCTTTCGCAATGGAGGTGTGCGGTTGTTGTTATGGTGCCTAAATCTGGCAAATCGGAAAGTAACGTCAAGTCGTATAGACCTATAAGTTTTCTGCCTGTAAGCTCCATAGTATTTGAAAGAATACTTCTCGGTAGATTAAAAGTTGCACTGGGCGACAGGTGTGCTATCCCAAATCACCAGTTTGGGTTTAGACATGGACATGGTACCATTGAGCAGGTACACCGCATTGTCAATGCCATTTTGCAGGCTTACGAATAGAAAATGTACTGTTCAGCTGTGTTCTTTGATGTAAAGCAGGGCTTTGATCGGGTTTGGCATGATGGACTGCTTTGGAAAATTAAGTCTCTCCTCCCCGCCCAATTTTCCTATATACAGTAGATATCGGTTGTATGACGAACCGCTTGTATGCAAATTCTGTTTATATGCAAAAATGATAAACTTTTGTGCATTATGCATTAAAATTGCGTGTGTATTTAATTGGTTGTATGCAAATCGTTTGTAAGATAATATTGCCTTTATGCAAAATATTTTCAGAATAATTGATACCGATACCAAATAATTCAATTAGTTGTATACAAATTTATTCAACACTGAAAATTTTTTGCACTTAATATATTTTACCGATAAAAGGGCCGTCATCTTTTTTTTTACACGAGTGAACATAACAGCTGAGCTCACTCTCTCAATTTGTGTTTGCACAGAAGGGACAAAGAAAACTTGACGATCAGTTGCGTTTTGGGTATAGTCGATCATATGGTTTTGAACCATGTCGCGTAAAGTGCTAACCACAAAACAAAAACTAAATATTTTAAACGATTTAAAATCAAATAAGAGCCCAAAAGATTTGGCTCATAAATACAAAGTAAGCGTCAGTATCATTTCCCGCATTAAAACCAAAGAAACTGATAATCGCGCTAACACAGTTTTAAATAGGAAACGCGATAGGAAAAGTGTAAAGTAAACTTAGATAAATCCTTACTGTTTTGGTTTAATCAGATTCGATCTCATAATGGAGTAATAAGTGGATCTGTCTTGCTTGCACATTATATGCAATTTACACCAAAGTACATCACGTTGATGGGGTTTTTCGTTCACACCGGATATTTTGCATCACGAACAGCTGTTTTTTGTTTTGGTTATACCCACACGTGAAACTTGCGAACAAGTTAGTTAAATAAAAACTAAAAATTTGTGAAAAATACATTACTTAGAACATTTTGCAACATATGCAAATAATTTTTGCAATTCCCTTTTTCATTCCTGATACTTATTTTATTAAATTCTTTTAAAAAAATTGGCAGATTATGGTTTACTTAACAATGTTTTGAGCCATCAGCTGCTGTTTAGTGATGCGACAGGCGGAAAAACACAAAAAAATTTGCAAGCACTAGGAAAAACTTGGCGACACTGGCAGAAAATGTAGAGTGACCTTTATTAACTTTCATATCAAGGCACATCAGTTCTTGATGCGACTATTGATGCCCATCACATTCTACAACAACAACCCCTGAATGACGTCATTTTGCTTGTGGTTGTTGTCGAATCTGATACGTATCAGTAGGCACATCAATGTTGATGTGCTTTGGTGTAAATTGCATATTAGTTTGCATCTCTGTTAAATGAGGAGTATAAGCCAGACCGTAGTTGGGTTCAACGCTGGTGCAAACGAAATGATAATAACTTCGGTAAGATGCATGGGGAAGCCAGTGAGAATAATGCAGTAAGTGCAGCGGAGTTTATTTCTAATCATTTGCCGCATATTCTAGAGAAATTCTCTCCTGATTGCTTTTATATCGCTGATGAAATTGGCCTGTACTATAAGGCATTGCCAAACGGAAGCTACAAAGGCAAACGAGAACACCGAAAAGGTTTTAAAACTCAAAAGCAGCGTCTAACATTTTTAACATTACGATCGATTTTTGCCGCCAAATACGACAGCCCTTTTTACGCCGCTTGATCGAGGTATCATCCACTCTTTTAAAGTGGAGTACAATGATGTCAGTGATAATGAAGAGAGGTTCGCAGAATCTAATTTGAATATGAAGCATCCTTCGACCAGAGAGATTTTGCAAAATTTAGATTCGTTACGCTCCTATACTTTTAATATGAATATAAACGCTTCAGATCTTATTGATTGATTGATATTGAAGACATGATTCTAAAAAGTGCTGAAAAAAAAAAGCCAAAAAAAAAATTACTGACTATGTTTGTTAACTTTTTATCCCCAATGAATTTATAATTGTATTTTAGTTTTTATACCCAAATGCGATATATGAAATGAAATGTGATTTATGATTGAATATTTTAATTTTTTTAAATTAAGTTGGACAAATGAATAAATATGAAATATTTTTGTTTTTATTGTTGTATCAAAATTTTGTCTTACTATTAATAGATTGCTTATATGTACATACCTTGCATACAACCGATTATTGCTTTTATGCAAATATTGCTTATAAGCAAAAATTTTGTAGCTTTAAACATTTGCATACAAGCGATATACTCTGTACTCAGATCATATCTACAAAATCGATCGTTTTTGGTTGAAGTTCGGGATGAGAGGTCAACAATTCGGAAAATTCCAGCTGGTGTTCCTCAGGGCAGTATCCTAGGGCCAGTCCTCTATACGCTATTTACTCGGGATATGCCTACGCCAACTGGTGAAAACACCGTCGCTGCCACTTATGCGGACGACACAGTGTTTTTAGCGAATGATACTTCCTGCAATCTAGCTGCTGACACCTCTCAAAAATCTCTTGATGAATTTGATGCCTGGTCTAGGCGGTGTAATATTGGTGTTAACAGCTCTAAATCCCAACACTGTTGCTTTACGATGAGACATAAACGCTGTGCACCAGTAATTCACCCAAGTCCCCCAGAAAGCATCAGTTAAGTACCTAGGCATGATACTGGATCGACGTTTGACGTGGTCCAATCATGTTAACATGATCAGACCTACTTGTAGAAACAAGCTTAACAAATTGAGGTGGCTCATCCGACCCGGCAATACATTGAATCTCTCTGCCAATGTTACGATCTACAAGGCCCTAGTTGTACCATCATACACTTACAGCATTCAGCTGTGGGGACTCTCAGCAAAGTCAACTATCAAGCTAGTACAGGCCATGCAGAACAAGGCTCTTATCAACATTAAGGGTGCCCCCTGGTATGTCAGGAGAATGTCAATTCATCGTGAGCTAGGAATCTCAAAAGTCAATGAGCAAATTGACCGCCATACCAGTCGATACAATGATGCTTTGAATGTTCATGTTAATCCTCTTGCTTCGGTTCTAATAATAAATGACTGCCCGAGAATGTTAAGACGGCTCCACCCTTCGGATCTACTACATAGAAGAATAAACTAAATAAAATTGTTAAATTAATTCAACTCACTGCCAATGTATTAAAACTATCCCTTATAATCGTTCTTTTAACGATTGATTGGAATTGTAATTAAATGATCTAAAAAAAAAAAAAAATTGCATGTGCCATCGTACACGTGATAGAAGTGAAACTTCTTAAAAACAGACAGAGAGAGAGAGATCATCTCAAAACAAATACAACACTTGCATACAAAATATTCTGTCGTTAATTTAGCTATGTCTGTCTTTCAGTCTGTTCGTCTGTCTATCCGTGTGTATGTTGCTTTTGTTCTCTTTGGCGTGAGTAATTATTGTTGTTGTGTTTACGTTTGCCGTCTATCCCCTCTTGACCAAAAATTAAATCAACTGCGAGATTCTGTTTTTCGTTCTCTTTTCTTCGCTTTTTTTTGTGCAACACACAATCTGTTTGCTTGCATGTTGTTGTTATAAACATTTTTATACCCATAAACTCCATGTTGTTGTTGTGGAAATGTAATCTCTTTTTTGAGACTTTTCCGGTGGATTTTCCAATAATTTTATTATTTGTTGGGGATATGGCAATAGAAATACACATTCTATGATAATTTCAATTGTCTGCGGTTCATGAAATACAGAATCCGGAAAACGTTACAATCTGTATTTTTTTCACTCAAAATTTGTACCAAATTTTTGCCCAACGCCGCTAAAGAAGTATTGTATATATAGCAGCTCTGGGGTCCTGGCACATTTTATATTCTTCCAATTGAAGATATATGGTATGTACTTCCCATCAGCTCGTCTTCATGACAAATCTACACCGGTCATTCTTAGGAACCAATGAAAGCAATAGCCAATCTTCCATCTGCTTTTATAATCTGCGTACAAATCAGTAGAACCGTAAGTTCATAATATATATATATCTTTATATATAAAATTCGAGTGTACAATGGTTTGTGACTGCCTTGCTCCTAACCGACTAGACCAATTTCGATAATTTTATTGTTTTTATTTTGGGGTCACCAAGATGGGGTATGCGTCAGTTGGAACCGGTAGGTGGCGCTGTTGTCGAGATACAGGCACTTTTTTTTACCAAATTTTTAACATTTTTTATCTAGCGCACGCTATACTAAGCCGATTTTAATATTTTTTTTTTAAAATGACAAATGAATGCTAATGAAAAAAGTTGCATACTTATTTTTTTCAGTTTTTAACTTCTAATATAAAATTTTTAAATATTAAGTTTTTTGAAAACCACTGCAAGATCAAGCATAAAAAGTTTTGTATATTTTTTCGCTTTTAATGCTTTGGTTGTTGTTATTGTTGTATTTTCCTCTGTGAGTACGCACTTTTTGCGCTCTTCGTTTGTGTATTTGATGTTCATTGAAAGAAAGAGACAGTATGTTTCGTTGTTTGTGCTTTGATTTGATTGTGTTTTGATTTTTTCTTCTTTTTTTAAAGCAAAACAACGTTTGCGGGGTCAGCTAGTATATATATAATCGTAAGAGTTTTCCTGTCTCTGCACAATCTCAGAAACGGCTTAACCTATTTGTGGTCTGATGTATTGCAGCAAGCTTCGTATAACATTTAGCGTTTATCGAAATCGACCTACTAAATCAAAAGATATTCATATTTTTAATTCTGTTGTTAACAAAATGCACGCTATTACAAACATGTTTCGTATACTTCGCGTACGAAGTCGTGGGCACAGCTAGTCTTTAATATGATAAATGTATTTCATTTTGATTTAGTCCAATGCAGAACTATCTGCAACTATTGAAATTTCTAACTATTTTAATTAGTGTTATTACAATTATTATTTTTATTGCATGTCTCACCATGTGGAAGTGTGACTGACAAGTTTTTTATCACAAAAAAAAATATTGATTTTAGGAAATCTGAAGTATTTGTCCGAAAAGTGAAAATGACAAAGGAAAAGAAATTTGATTAAGTGAAACACAAACCACAAAAAGAAACGAACGAAGAACATACACGAAACTAGTTAGTACATTTTGTTATTATACGTAGTTTCGTTTTATCTTGCTCTCCTTGTCTTTTTGGTTGCATTATTACTGCTGCTGTGGACTTTTTAATTTTTTGGTATCAGCCGTATTGTCGATGGATTTAGTTACTGAAAAAGAATATCGAACTAGTATATGGTCATAAATTACATGTTTGATTTAAATAACTATGCTTACCCTCCGTTTCTATCATCAAAAGTAATATCTTTAAGTTTTATTTGAATAGTCGCTTCAAAATTATTGTCGTCCAACGTTTTTTCAACGTTTCGATTTAACAGTGTGTTGATTGTTTCTATTGATTTTGCTGCACTACTGTTATCAATAATGTTATCCAACTCATCGATAATATTTTCATCGTCGCCAGAAATATTTCTTTGTACTCTATTATTTCTAAGATGTTTTTTTGCAACCAGGCTTTCATTGATTTTTTCATCTGATACAACACAATTTACTAAAGGCATTCTCCTCTCTGGTGCTTCCGTGGCCTCTGTGGCTTTAAGGGATTTAAGACACAACTCATATTCTTGTGCACATTTCTGCATCCAATCGTGATGTTCCTTGTAATACTGATATACTGGTATCACAATTACTGAAATATCATCAACAGTGGCCGCTGCTTTGCTATCTGCCAGCCGCCAATGACCAGAGTCATTGACTTTGCCGCGTGCACGCGCCACTAACTCTTGAGCGACCATTGTGTAACGATGTTTCTCAGTTGGATGCCTAGAAAGTGTTTGGAAAACACTACGTGCAACAGACTCGTTTTCGGAAACGTCCCAAAGGCCATCAGTAGCCATTACCAATATACCATAATCGCCTTCTTCATTGTGGTCATCTATATAGATATGACAAAAACAAAAAAAAAAGTTGTAATTTAAAAATATGCTGCCAACGGCTTCTCAATGATTTCTTAACTTATTAGTTTTCCCTCGTATATAGTCAAATAATTTCTTTACCTGCCCTATAAACGACTTGAGTGAGATCATGTTGCTTGACATCGGGATGCGGCGTAAGGAATGGTTTGATCTGTATACCAGTATTTATAGCGATCAAGTCGTGATCACCAAAACCACGTGTTACCCCTAATGTTCCAAGGAGACGACTGCGTTTACCTTCTCCTGTTACAACGGGCATGCGTAAATCTTCACGTGTAAGTGTCTTATACGTCCAACCTTTCATTGTGCCCTGACGACATAATATACGTTGTCCCATGTCTTTGATGTGTGGTCGCTTGGCGTATTCCATAGCCACATATTGTTTGCCCATTAAATTTGGCTTTAAGCGTGCTACATTAAATAGACGTTCTCGTTCCGTTTCTGGCGTGTGATCGACTGAAAAGGGTACCGCATAGGTGTTGTCCTCATCTATTTCAGCAACTTTTATGCTTTTGCCGATTTTACTTTCTTTGTGAGTTTTATTCGCCTTTTGGAGGCAAAGGACCGCACGGCTATCCCCTGCATTTGCGACATACATTTTGCCATTAATAAACAGCGAAACACATGCTGTACAACCACCAGCATCGCGATAACGGTCACGGTCTTGCGCTATCAATGAATCCATATGAAAAAATGCACTTTCAAGCGCACCAATTATGAGTTCATCTTTTGTTACACTACGTTGAAATTGAATGGGATGAGCAAAATTACGGTTCACTTTTAAATTTTCATTATCCGTTTCACGTGGCAGCAATAGCTCAATGCAATCGACAAGCTTCTCATGCAGAATATGGTGAAACTGATGTGAGGCAGCAAGAGCTGCTCCATAGCCAGCATGTCCATCGAAAATTCCAAAATATGTGTAGGGTAAATTGGGATGATTGTGCTCTGGATCCGAAAGTACTTGTCTACAAATTCATACAATATTAAATTCAAAATTATTTGTGTTCATGTTATTTTATTGGTTGAGATCGCGGGAGTCTCACCAATCCTGTAATATAAAATATTGTTACCAAAATATGTTGATTATCCCTAGACAGGTCAAATCAAAAAATGTACATAAAGGGTGTCACAAAATACCACGGTTAATCACAGGGCGGAGGGGGAGGTTCTTACGTTGTCGTCACGTAGTCAATATCCTCTGATTTTAAAAGTAGAAAGAATTAAACTACAGCCATGAAATTCCAGATTACCTCCAATCAACCAATTTTGAGTTTGTTAGTAAAAAAAAAAACAAAAAAAAAAATTTTAAAAAGTAAGTAGAAGGGGGATATGGGCATTTTGAAAACCTATAACCGATTTCAGACACTACGGTCTGCCCAGACCAGTTTTATATAGGACTAGCGTAGCCCGGCGTGCGTTGCTATGATCCCTTTATGATGTTAGTGCGTTATTTTTGTAGTCATTGTTCCTTTCTCACTCTCATTTTGTCTACGCACGTTTGTTTAATTTTTTGCTACTTACGAAAGCAAGCATGTTATTGTGTTTGCTTGTTCTAGTTACTGTTTTCGAATGATTTCGTTTCGATAGAGAGGCTGTGGCGGCAACAGATGCGCTTTCTGACGTCAACATGTCGTGTTTGTGCACACTGCAGAATATCTTCTTTATACTTACTACCACTAGATTAAAAATAAATGAATATCTAACACATATATAGTAAAAAAGACAAGATACATATATAGATCGCATTATTGACGCAGCAATAATATAAGACTCAAACAAATAATAAATATATAGAATCAAAACACTATTCTTTTATAATAAATATATGGCCAAGAGCCATAATTGGTGACCCCGAACAGAGATGTGCTGTGAACATCATAATGGTGTTTATGAAGGGTTGGGAAAAAACAAGCCTAAGCAAGCCAAGCATGAAGAATGCAGAGAACACCAAGCCTGCTTGAGCTTGTGTATTGATTTGATTGGCTTGGCTTGCTTAGGCTTGGCTTGATGTCGTTTGGCTTGATGTCGTTTGACTTGATGTCGTTTGGCTTGGTGTATGTTTGTACTTGGAAACACTCAATTGTGGCAATTCAAGTGCCAACTTCTTTGTTGCTTGAAAACTTAACTAAAATTTTTTTTCATAAGCTTTTCTTTCTCTATAGCTATCCATGTGAATCGACTTCTGATTTACTTAATTTGAAGGTTTTCCTGAAGCAATTGAGACTTTAAATCTTATTCACAAGCTCAGTGGCTTTTATTCAGAGATAACATAATTTTCTCCAACAATTTTAGTTCATGATAAAGGAGAATTATTAAAACAAACAATTTTGCCCTATCCGATTATCCTTAATTTCGATCGATGGCAAATGAGAAGCACTTCAAATCATATGAACATACTAAAAAAACGGTCGATTCGTGAATAGCCTGAAAAAATTAAGCGTTTTTCCGACGCGGTATCCATATGCTGCCACAAAGATAGCAAAAAGTAGTGGCTAGCAATGGATTTCTTTAAATAAAACATAATGTACCATTCTTTCACAATAAATGGCCGATTTTTGATTAAAAACTTAATTGCATTCCCAATAAAAAAATTTTTTTTATACATTTCACACATGGAAAAATTTACTTTTACGTTAGTCTGGTGAGACCAATTAATGAGCATTAGATATCAATAGAATATACATATGTATATTGGAAAGGTCAACATAGCGAGAGAATCGATTCGTATCTTAAACTTTGTCGCATGTGATATTTTTGTGTAGGGTTTGTCCGATTTGTTGCATGGGATAAATTTGTATAGGGCGAAATCCGATTGGGTGATTTTTTTTGCCGGCACTGTATTTGATATTACGATCATACTGTAAACAGAAAGGGATCACTGCAAGCTAGTCGGTAAAATCGTCCGTCTGTCCGAGTAGCAATAAAAAACCTTTCGCTCCCGAGTGTACGGGACTGCAAGTTTTTGGATGTCTGTTTTACAGTCCGTTGAGTGGGAATTAGAAAAAGAAAAGTTAGCTTATGATTGACTAGTGATTGTGAAAGGGACATGACGTTTTGTGTGGTTTTCGTGGATTATATTTTTAACTTCGTTTCAGTAATTTATTTATTTAAATAAAATAGATTATGAACTTAAAGAAGAAGCTATCGTGTATGTGCTAGAAATCGATTTCGTCTCAATTCCAACCCAATTCCATTTTGGGGTGCTAGAAACAGCTTTTGACGTTTTTGAAATCGACTTATTTTTTACAGACGATTTGGCTAAATTCTCCCTTATCTGAAGTTATTAAAGGAAAACCAGAAATAAGGCTATCATTGGCTATGCCAGAGATGTAATACTCTTCACGCTCCTCCGGGTTGCATCCAACATTCCTTTCTTAGCACCACTATATTCTCTCTGTTACAGTTTGAGTATCAATAAAGAACAAATTTTTGAGTATCAACAAGGAACACAGTTTGAGTGGCATTGTATTTTTATTGTAATTTATAAAGAGGTGTTATTTTGAATAGCCCGCTATTTCGGTAGAGGTCACTTTTGAAGCTGTCATTTTTTGACATTTGACAAGTAGAAACTACGCCATTAATAAAAATGGAACGATACACACTTTAACAACGCATTGAAATTATTAAAATTCACTATAAAAATGGTGAAAATTTGGCAGAGACGGTTCGTCAAACTAAAACATTTTTGGGTCGTAGTGAAGCACCTTGTCGGACAGCAATACAGAAATTGGTGGAAAAATTCGAGCTGTTGGGACAAGTTAGTGATGTGAAATATAAAACCCGTGCACATCGCTCAAGAACAACTGAGAATATTGCCGCTGTAGCTCAAAGTGTTGAAGGAAACCCAGGTTTTTCCATTCATCACCGTTCTTTAGAATTGGGCATTCCACAAACGTCATTACACCGTATTTTGCATAAAGACTTGGGTCTTAAGGCTTATAAAGTTCAGTTAACACAAGAACTCAAGCCGGCCGATCAACAACGTCGTGTCTTTGCTGATTGGGTCCTTGAAATGCATAGAAATGATCCGGAATTCCATCGAAAAATCATCTTGACTGATGAGGCCCATTTCCAACCCGGTGGCTACGTGAACAAGCAACATTGTCGCATCTGGGGCTCGGAAAACCCAAGAGCTATTGTTGAAAAGCCTCTCCATCCTCAACGTGTGACTGTTTGGTGCGGTTTATGGTCTGGCGGGGTCATTGGACCTTACTTTTTCGAAAATGAGGCTGGAGCAACAGTTACGGTGAATGGATTGCGCTATCGAGAGATGATTAATGATTTTTATGGCCGGAATTGGATGATATTGATCTGGACAACGTTTACTTTCAAGACGGCGCTACGTGCCACACAAGCAACGAAACCATTGATCTTTTACGGGAAAAGTTTCTGGACCGCGTTATCTCTCGAAGAGGTGGTCACAATTGGCCACCGAGATATTGTGATTTAACAACTTGTGACTTCTTCCTTTGGGCCACGTAAAAGATAAGGTCTACGCCAACAGCCCAGGCTATCGAGAACATAGAGCAGCCACTTTGCGATTTGGTTATGGAAAATTTCATGAAAAGGATATGGTCCTGTAAGCGTGGTCGTGGTGGCCATTTGGCTGATGTTGTTTTCCATTATTAACGGCATACCTTCTTTTTTATAATAAAATGAACATCCGATCATATATCTCAAAAAATATCATTTTTCTTGAATATCAAAATAAACCCTCTTACTGGAAAACCCTGTACTTATACTCTTTACATAATGTGAGTTTGTATGGGAGGTACCCCTGCTGGTAACCCTAGGATCATAAAATTTACAAGGCTGATGGATATGGAACAGAAAACACAAAAAACTTTTTTTAATAAGAACATTAATTGAAATGGGGGTTTTTATGGGAGGTACCCCCCTAGTGGTCCGATTCGGCTGATTCCGACAAATGAACTGCCTATGGTAAAAAGAAACCTATGAAACTGAGGGACTAGTTTTGATACAGACGGACATGGCTTAATCAACTCGTCTCATCGAGCTGATCACAAATACATGTACTTTATGTGGTGTACCATGTCTCCTTCTGTGAGTTACAAACTTCATGACAAACTTATAATACTATTCACTCCTATGAAGAATATAAAAAGTACCAAGATCTGTAGCTTATTGTTTTTCTCGCTAAACTGCATTTAAAAAATTCTACATTTCAGTTGTTTTAAGTATAAATTAGCATTTTACAAAGAAGTCGTTTAAATTCAAGCAAAATAAACAAAATAAGCAAAACAAAACAATGCAGGCAATCACACAAAATCGCATACACTTTTCAATCAGCTGATCAATGTAAATCGTCGCGTTTTCTAGCGCACTTAGGGTTTTTTTGGACGAAATTGAAAACGTCCGACATCAAAAATGTCCGTGTTTTCTAGCACATACCCGTATGTGTTATTATATGTTCAAAAAAGTTGAATTCTTGAAAAATAATAATAATGCAAATAAATATGGTAAATCACGATCCATTTTGTACATATCTAGTAACTAGTCTCATAGGTTTCGAGGTTATGAACTGAATATTGGTTTTCTCATTACTAAAAGAACGATAATTTTTTAGGTTGACTTATCAATATTGATACAACACAATCAAAAATTGAAACAATCTGCCAATCATTTTTTCAAGACATTGTTCCCTAAACTTTTACGAATTGCTGTAATTTATAACGGATCCTGCGGTTTTTGTAATTAACAACTTTTTATTTTGTAATTTTTTTTTAATTGCACTCGTATAGAAACTCACCTGCAGAAAGCGCTCTGATCTTCATTCCATTCTGATTTACCAGAGTTGACGCACTCGGCATAGCCTGTACCCCATGGCAGTAAATGAATGTCGCGCGGCACAATGATTGGACGCACAGTGTGGTCGGCTGAGGCACGAAGTTCGTCTGGTGTTAAAAGCTGTAGAAATGGTGGTCGTCCATAAATAAATTTGTCTTGCATTTGGAGCTGTGCACTTGACAGACGCAAACTGCCGTGGTGGTCACGTGCATTCGATTGAAGCGGTGGTAGATCAGGCACAACTGCCGATATGAAACGATTCTTGATATTGTTGAACATAGTTTTGTAAATGTTGCGCGTTGCTGTGGCGTATGTTATGTCTCAATACAGAAGTCGTTAAGAGGAATTTCAACCACGTTTTCTGCCACGTACGAAAATATTGTTTTTATTTTGTGTATAACTAGCTCTATTAGATACTCAGTGCTCGCAAAAATTGCCATATGCCGCAACGATGTATTTATTTGTTGCATGTACATATGTAAGTAATACTCTATATTTTCTTCGTTTGATGCAAACCATAAAAACTATAAATTATGTGGAGATTGCTCACTCCCGGTCTCCACATACTTTATTTGCATTATTAACCAGTTACTCGAAAGTTCCTTTATCTATAAAATGCTCATGCACAGATTGGTAATTCCTTCCACTTTTTTGACGAATTGACAGGCAGCGAAACTAGTGCTGGGGCAACGTTACTAAACGTTGCAATTTTCGGCAATACGAGTACTTCAGCTCAATTTACACGTTGCCTTCCTATAATAGCCAATATTGCACAGTTGTACAATATGCAACATTGCGTCAATTTCAATTCAAATCGTTTATCGAAATGGCGTAAGCAGAAAAGAGATATAGATATTTTGGACATCATCGACTTGAATCATTTACTTATAGCTATTATGTAAATTAAAACGACGTAATGATATTTCGCAGTAATGAAATTTATTGGGTCAGATATTCTAACCTGGTTTAGTAATGTTTCATATTATGTAGTTTTCTTTTAAATCAACACTTTTGCTCACCTCCAACCTCTGAAAAATTTTCGTTTCTTTATCTTTTTTTTTTAAAGTCACTCATCGTGTTGTCCATGCTCTAGTGTGTTCAGACAGCAAGTTCTGATTGTGCGAGTTCTGGATACCCGTTTTTTGTCACCGAGTTCTGAGTTGCGAGTTCTGAGCAGCTGTTTTTTTTTTTGTTTTTGTTTTCATTACACACACAAATGCACAAAAGGAACTTGTGGCAATTGTGAGAAATAAAAATTGAAATTTTGTGAAAAATACACGATTAAGAACATTTTGCAGTGAATGCACATAGTTCTGGCATTTCCCTTTTTCATTCCTACTACGTATTTTGTTAATAGATTACAAAAAAAATTACAATTTGTATTTTCCTTAAATATATTGTCTGTCAACATCAGCTGTGTATTGCCGCCATCTACCGACATCACTAAAATTGGTCCACATTTTGCCAACACTTTTTAGACTGACCATGTCAGACCTGCGAGTTCTTGCAGAACACGCACGAGAACTCAAGTTCTGAGCTACAACAACTACAACTACGTTCATTTTCTCTGTGGTTCTCGTGCGATTTCTGCTCTGTCTGAATGCACTATTACTATTATCCAACAACTGAACTATTTAATTAACAGTTTATAAAAGCATTTCACATATTAATACATAGCTATTCAATCTTGTTCATAAACGTTTATGTTTAAACATCAATAGTTTTGTAAATATATTGCACCATAAAATTGAGCGTCTACTGGGCCCTTAAATTACTTTTTTTTTTGTCAATTTTTTTGTAGTTGCAAAACCGCTTTTCATTCATTCATTATAAAATAATAAGCTGTTTCAATCAAATTCATTTGAAATGATTTTAAGTTTCCAAAAACCATTCTGTACTTTATTTTTATTTAATTTGAGTTTTTTTGTTGCTGTTTCCAATTTTAAAAAAAGGTGATATATGTTTCTTTGTTATTTTGAGCAAAGTTAAATGAATTCTTATATATTAGGTGTTCCTTTTGAAAGTGGTATAAGTCCACTTTTAAATATTTGAAGTTATTTAATGGTTCGCGTTTGTATTCATTTCAAAATAATAATTGTGCAATAAAGTATATAAATGCTGATCCTTAAGTTTCTAAGGTTTTGTTTACTTTGGTAGATACTTAATCATAGATCTTAGTCTTAATTAATAAAAAATAAATAAATGCTCCGATGTAACAAAGAAAATTCTTTTTTATTTTAGTAAATTAACATAATAATGGAGGGTAAAATGGTCGAAGGAAGCTATTGGAGTGTTAATTGACAAAATGCAGAAATTTGACTTTTTGTTTAATACTCTCATCCATGTTCAGAATTAATTTCACACAATCTATAATTTCATTTGCCTTTTCAAAACTCATTTTAAATCTCAATAAAATGCATATACAAACAAATATGTAAACAAAGTGTTTTGCGATGAAACATACTCCAGCATACGAAAATAAAAATGAAGAGAAATGGGAAAAAGTTTGTTTGTTACGAAAGTCTGACAATGTATAAGCAAGCCAGACACAACCATCAGACAACAAAAAAGAATCGTCGAAAAGTTCGAACACAGAGTTGGATAATGTAAAATGCGACTAACAGGCAAATTTTCAAATTTCAGGGTTGCTTTGGTTTAGCTTTTGTTCAGCTTCCAAAAAAAATAGCTAAAGGCGCGGTGTCTCATAGGCCAGAAAAGGCACCAGGTCCAGATTCCAGTACATTTGCACCAGAAAACGCAGGGTCGCATTGGGAAAACAGTGCGACAAGGTTGCATAAAGAATAGCACCAGATGAGTATTAGCACCAGCACGAGAAACAAGTACTTTTGACTTCTTTTCGGTGCCGTTTTTTCGATTGCACTTCTTTAAAAAAAATTATTAATTAAAAATGTCAAAAAAGAATTGCACGTGTGTCATCGTACACGTGATAGAAGTAAAACTTCTTAAAAACAGACAGAGACAGAGAGAGAAATCATCTCAAAACAAATACAACATTTGCATACAAAATATTCTGTCAAGTTAATTTTAATATGTATGTCTTTCAGCCTGTCCGTCTGCCTATCTGTCTATATATTGGTTTTGTTTTCTTTGGTGTGTGTAATTGTTGTTGTGTTTACGTTTGCCGTCCCCTCTTGCACAAAAATTAGATCAGCTGCGAGCTTCTGTTCTCTCGTTCTCTTTTCTTCGTACATTTGCTTGTATTTGTACAACGCATATTGTTGTTATAAACATTTTTATCACAAACAAGCTGCATGGTGTTTTTGTGTAATTGTAATCTCTTTATTGAGACTTTTTCGGTGGACTATGAACTGATCATAAATTTCGTGAAAAGCAACGAAATTTTGTACAATGTTAAAAATGTGAATAATAATAAGCATTTCTGTGCTACATAGAACGGAACCCCAGAAACAGAGCAAAAAAAATCGTGCCAGAAAGTCATTACTGGAATCTGGTTTTGGTGGCGTTTCTGGTCTATGCGACACCGAGTCATAAGTTGAAGCTAACCAGGGCTGGAAAAATAATGCCAGTGTGGCCAAGTTTTTCTAGTGTTTCCAAGTTTTTTTTTGTGTTTTCCGTCTTCATTAAACAGCTGATGATAGCACATAACATTTTTAAGTAAAATGCTCATTATTATTTTTTTTAAATAATTTGAATAAAATACGTAACTGGCATGAAAAAGGGAGGTGCAGGCACTATGTGCATACGAGGCCTGTTCATTAAGTACCTGTGTTAGAAATGAAGACACCTTTTTTTTAGAAAAATATTAATTTTTATTTTTCAACATAGTCCCCTTTTAGAAAGATACACTTCTCCCAAAGTTCCGGCCATTTTTTTAACCCCTCCAAAAAATAGGATTTGTCGAACTCTCCAAAATACGCCTCTGACTTCCTCGTTTGCGCTAAATTTTTTTTCCCGCGAGCCATTTCTTAATGTTAGGGAACAAGAAAAAGTCGCAGGGAGCCAGATCGGGTGAATACGGGGGGTGCGGCAGCGATTCATAACGCAATTCATGCAGTTTGGCGGAGACAACACCAGATGAATGTGCTGGTGCGTTATCGTGATGAAACAACACTTTATTTTTCGCCAAATGCGGCCGTGTCTCCTTTAATATTTTGTGGAAGCGGTCCAATAACTCACTGTAGTATTGTCCAGTGAACGTTCTTCCTCTTTCTAAAAATTCCATGGGGATGGCGCCCTTCGCTTCCCAAAAAATCGTCGCCATGACCTTACCGGCCGATGGGACCGTCTTCGCCTTCTTTGGTGCAGATTCACCGGGAGAAATCTATTGTTTTGATTGTTGCTTAGTTTCTGGTGTGTAATGATGAATCCAGGTTTCATCAACGGTGACATTTCGACGCAAAAAGTCCTTCGGATCTCGCTTAAATTTCTCCAGGCACTGCTTCGAAGTTAACAGCCGCATCCGCTTGTTGTCCAGCGTGAGCAATCCCGGTACCCATCGGGGCGACAATTTTTTCATCGCCAACTTATCATGTTAAATATTAATTGACGTTCCGGTCGACACACCTATGGCCTTTGCTACTTCGCGCACTTTCGTTCGTCGATCAGCGAGAATCATGTCGTGGATGTTCGCCCACGTTAAAATTCGTTGAACCAATATCTAACTGTGGTCATAGATGGCGACGTGTCCCCATAAACAGCATCCAACTTTACTTTTATCTCCTCGCATTTTTTCCCATCCAAAAACAAAAAGCGAATTACTGAACGATACTACCCTTCTTCTATCTAAGCGAAAATCACGAAACACGTCTGACTCGGATGGCTGCCAAATCGAAACTAACCTATCAATCAGTCTGAAATTTGTATTAGCGTCGTCTGATAGATGGCAGCACACGATGATAACACTAACTTCACTCAGGAACGCCCTCTATCATCAAACACGGGTACTTAATGAACCGGCCTCGTATATTGCAAAATGTTCTAGGTCATTATTTCTCACATATTTTCAGTTTTTATTGTGTCAACGTGCGCGCAAAGTTAAAAATTTTTTGCTTTTATTTGGTGTGATTTGTTTATTATTCATTATTTGTTGAAATATTTTCTTGTGTTTTGTACAATATATTGCGAGCGTGGTGAAGTGAGCGCACAAGTAAACATTCTACGCATTAACAAAGAGAGGGAGAGAGTTGAGAAAGAGAACACAGTTGCTTTGTTTAAAGGTAGGAGTCCACACGACCACGATTTGATCAAATTGTTGTTGTTGTAGTTTGATGCGTTTTCCATTCATTATCCACTTGTTGAGTTGTAAGATGTCAAATGTGATGATGCGCTTGAGAGACGTAGAGGGGGGATACACTTTGCACATTGACTTGTTTATCTGCAGCGTAGAGAATGAATGTTTATACATGAGTAAGACTTCTTTTACAATATAATATTTTGCGGCAGAATTTTCTCAGTAGAGTTTTGCTTGTAGGCAAGCGCGCACGCGGGTTGGCTATGTAGCCGACGGCAGCTGTGTCCGATTTACCACAGACAAATAATGTTTTACGTTGTTTTCTTTCGCCTCTTTCGTGTGTTTGCTTAAGAGAGATAAAAAAAAGGTAGAGAAATGAGAATAAGTATGTTTACGACAGTCGCACAATGAATAAGCAAGCAAGACATAACCAACAGAGAACAAAGAAGAATTGACAATAAGTCTGTGCAACAAGTATGATAATATAAAACAGGTCTAAGAGAGAAATAAAAACTGCTTTACTGATGTGTGTTTACCAGCCGAAGGTGCTTTTCTTCGTTTTTGTCGTTGTTATTGTTGGGAGTAAACAGACAACAGAGTTCTCTCTCTCAATTTACGTTTGTCGAGAAGGGAAGTGCGCGGGTCGATGCTGTTGTTTGGTTTTGTGCACAACTTATCATCAAAAACACACCCGCAATCATTACAGTTGCATATTTGCTCTTCTCTTCAATCGTATGTGCTCATGGAGTGAGCGAATTTCAATTGGGCTTTTCATTTGTATGTGCCCTACACGACGCCGACCTCGCATATTAATTTGTGTGCATGTCGCTGACACTTTGCTCTTATATGTCATTGTGCGGTATTACATTTATATGTACGGAAACGTAGCTGATTGTTGGTTCTTCTTTGTCGGCGGCGCTTTGTTTTTGTTCTTCGCAGCCACTGAATGACCCGCGCACTTCCCTTACCAACAAACGAAAATTTCAAAAGAGAGCCCTGTCTGCACGCACATAAGTGTAATACCGCACATAGAGCCCAATTACTAGAGATGAAACGGATATCTAGCAACTATACGGTATCCGGCCTTAATTTAATATCCGGCCTTAATTTAATATCAGGCCGGATACCGGATAGTAAACAAGTATCCGGCCGGATACCGGATTTAAAAAAAAAACCACGTTTAAACTTTAGAGGCGCTTTATTTAATCTGCATAACAAATAAAATCATTATTTTTTATTACACAATAAATAAAAATTAATACTCGTACTGTGCTAAGGGTAAATTATCACGAATGAATACCAACTTCTCTGCATTAAGAGGCAACAAACTGTTTCGCTTGTTTTCTTATACAAGACCTGCTTTCGAAAAAAGTCTTTAGCTCTATACGATGCTGCAGGGCGCTGAAAGATATATTCTTGCAAACTTTGATAAATTTGGATATTTTTCAGTATTAGCTGACCATCAAATATAAGGAACTCGATCGTGACCAATACGCACTGACTTCAAATAAAAATTAATCTCCGTTGCAATCGTGTTCTTTTCTTGATCGTGAGACTGAAAACAATCATCATTCCGTACCTCATGAAAGCAGTCCCAGAACGTGTCGTGAGTTTCGTCAGATACTGCTGACTCTGTCTCTTCTTTTTTACACTTTTTAACCGGTGTTGAACCTGAACTGCTACTGACATTTTTAAAAATTAGTTTCATCTTTATCTAAATACTTTTTTAGGGCAGCAACGTGTGGTATTACTTCCGACACGCAGGACAAACCAGAACTTGTTATTTTGGTTATTTATGTTCTCGCGTAGTTTTGGTTAATCATCATAAGTAGAAAAAAGAAACAAAATTTTTCAATGCACATAAGTTCTTTCGCAGAAATGAATGAAATGTATTTAAGAAGACAACATTGTTAAATTCCTATTTGACATAAAAGCTTATTTACACATAAGTTCTTAGTTTATATGCAGTGCACTTTGATTTTATTGAACTATTTCTAACTTAAATCGACTTAAGCTTTTTGGTTAAAATATTAATGAAACAATGAAAGATGTTACCGAAACCTATCTCCACTTAAGGTATTTTGACGTATGCATTACTGTTTGAGAAAAGTTAAGTGATAAAGTAAAACGATATAACTATGATCTTATGCCATATTTTCAGAAAGAAAAGTTGAAGCTTTATTTGTGGTTTACTTTAAATTTGTTAGTTGTTGGTGAGATGCAACAATCGGGAAACAACTATCCGTTTTATATCTACCAATTACACGAGAAGCTCTGCGACTGCGAAAACTTTTTTTGTTGGTAAGGGAAGCGTGGTAGTGGGGGGAGGGGACGTTCTGAAAACACAATCGTAAGTCATTGTCGTTCAGCGGGCGTTTTTCTTTGTCTTCTTTCTCCTCTTTCGTGTTTTTTCATAATTTTTTGGCTTGCGTAGAGTGACGATGCAAGTGACATGCAGAATATAGTAGCCAATAGGAGCGGAAATGGAAAAATTTGCTATGTGATAGAACGCACAGCTGAAGAAAGAAACATAAATAAAAAATAATTAGCAAAAAATTGATTTTTATGCGTGCCGTTCGTGTGAACACAAGCAAAAATCACCAAAGAAGAATCAACGATTAAATGACGCTCGTGTAAATGCTGTCATATAAATCAATACGTTATTTGACCAAATTATTTCAATTATTAATTATAATATGCTTTCAACACTAAAATTGCTTCTTCAATAATGAAAGAAATGAATAATATTATACACAACTCTAGTAATTTTTTAAAATTTGATTTCTAACATTTTGTGCAGTTTCACTTCAATAGTATGCTAATATAGGTTAGGCACATTACTATTTTTTTTTTTGCAAATAGACAATTAATTTATCTTTTTTTTTTTAGGGCAATGAGTGCACACAGCGGATGTGCCGACACAATATTGCTTGCTTTACAAAAAAAAAAAAAAATGAATGAAGGAAGAGGGTGAAAGAAAAATGAGAAGAAATACACACAATTTCTTTTCCGTTTCTCTTCTCCCTTGAAGACACACACGTCTGTTCGCAACGAAGATTTCATCACAATATATGATTTCGACATCCACACATCCATTTCTGTTAAATCAAACCAAGACAGCAGAACAGATTTGCAAAAAATGAAAATGTTTTGATTTGACTTAAACATTGGATCCAACGTCAAATCAACGCCATCCTCATATCAAACCACTTCAGCTCTATCTTTTCTCAGACGATTTGAACAAATCGTGGACGTGTGGATTCATACCTTTAGTTTTAAACCAGAAAGAAGGTTTTCATTGGCTATGACAAAGATATAATACTCTTCACGCTCCTCCGGGTTGCAGCCAACCTTTCTTTTTTAGCAACACTATATTCTCTCTGTTACAGTTTGAGTATCACCAAAGAACACAGTTTGAGTGGCACTTTTATAGCACTTTTACTCATTATAAATTTGAGTGGCACTTTTATTGTACTTTTACTCATTATAAGTTTGAGTGGCACTTTTATTGTACTTTTACTCATTATAAGTACCCCTCCTAGTAACCCTAGAATCATGAAATTTACATAATTGAGGAATATGGATCAGGAACTGATAGTGTCCAAATTTCAGTTCGATAAGTCAAAAAACAAAGTACTCTTTCTAATAAGAACATTAATTTAAATGTGGGTTTGTATGGGAGGTACACCTCCTGGTAACCCTAGAATCATGAAATTTACATGGTTGATGAATATGAACCAGAATCGAAGAAAAATCCGACGATGGCAAGTCACGTGGCGGGATGCAAAACCTGCCCGGTATTTAAAGAGGCATTGAAAACCAGGAAGGTATAAAGATAATTCAAATCAACCTGAATCACTGTCAAGCAGCGCAGGATCTTCTGCAAAAAATCAGAGTGGAAGAGAAGGCAGACGTAGTTCTGGTAAGTGAACCTTACACGAAGCACAATGAGTCAGTTTGGCTTGAAGATACCGAAGGTGTTGCTGCAATATGGGCGTGTGGTTCATATACATTCGAGGATGGTGGTACCCGTGCTGCTAACTTCGGTCGCACGAAAATCGGGTGCATGCACGCCGAAGCACAGCTATAGCGATCATCACGCCTTCCTGATCGACATAAGGCGAGGTTCTAGAGTTGGGCAGCAACCTATAACTGGGCCTAGGTGGAAAGACTCATTGTGTGACAAGGAAATGTTCCTCGAAGTATTCCGAACACAAGAACTCGGCATGGGCTCTTCCGATCAGTTGGCGGACAGACTGTCGAACATGCTGTCCATAGCCTGTGACGCCGCTATGCCTAGGAGAATCCAGGTTAGATGCAGACCAGCATGCCACAGGTGGAATGGCGAACTAGGGGAGCTACGATCAGCTTGTCTTCGCGCACGACGACTCATGCTGCGTTCGAGATGCTGTGAAAATTTCCAACAGCGGCTAGATGAGTTCAGAACGGCCAGACTCGCCTTCCAAAAGGCAGTCAAGTCCAGCAAGCGGTCATGCCTTAAACAGCTTCTCGAGGAGTCTGACATTAATCCTTGGGGCACGGCGTACAGGATGGTGATGTCGAGAGTGAAAGGTTGTAGAGTACCACAACCCACTTGTCCAGCAATGACCGAGAACATTGTCAGAACACTGTACCCGGCAGCGACCTCAGTACTAGATGAAAGGT
This sequence comes from Amiota communis, assembly GCA_037043315.1. Classification (NCBI taxonomy): domain Eukaryota; kingdom Metazoa; phylum Arthropoda; class Insecta; order Diptera; family Drosophilidae; genus Amiota; species Amiota communis. The sequence goes on along the minus strand of JBAMAV010001551.1, from coordinate 12,592 downwards.
CTGACCAACGATCTCAGGATGGTCTCCCCAGTGTTAGTTCCGAGGACCTGTTCTGAGCTTACACTAAAATTCAGGATGGGAAGACTCCGGGTCTTGATGGAGGGCCGAATAAAGTTCTGAAAGCAGCTATTTTGAGTGTTCCAAGTGTGTTTATGCAGGTTTTCAATCAATGCCTTCACGACGGAGTATTCCCCAGAAGATGGTGGCACCAGAAACTGGTCCTCATACCAAAGGCTGGTAAGCCACCCAACGAGGCGTCGTCGTATAGGCCGATTTGTTTGTTGGATACTGTGGGCAAAGTCTTGGAAAAGATTTTCTGCAACAGACTTGAACGAATCGTGAGCGAGAGTGGCACTCTCTCTGAAAACCAGTTTGGCTTTCGAAATGGTCGCTCGACAGTTGACGCGATAAATAAAGTGGTTGGTATAGCAAGACAGGCAATATAGAGAGAAAGGTGGCTCTATGGTGATAAAGAGTACTGCGCAATCATCACGCTGGGCGTAAAGAACGCATTTAACTCTGCTAACTGGCTGCATATTAAAGGGCCCGTCCGAAGAACGGGAGCGCCAATGTACCTTCAAAACATGATCAAGTCCTACTTGTCAGAGAGGTACTTGCACTATGATAGCGAAGATGGAAATAAAACCTACAGAGTTACTGCGGGGGTTCCTCAGGGTTTGGTGCTGGGCCCGCTCCTATGGAACCATATGTATGACCAAGTCCAGCGGTTGCAGCTTCCCGAAAATTGCACTTCGGTAGGTTTTGCGGATGATCTGTGTCTGATAGTAACGGGCAAGGAGATAAGGAACATAGAGCAATCTGCAAACTCCGCTATTCTCGCGGTTACTGCTTGGAAGGATAAAGCTGCGAGGGTCCAGAATGCCTTATCATGGAAGCTGCAAAACATCGGTGGCCCTAAGGCGGAAAAGCGCCGCATATTGTCAAGGGTGGTGACATCCGTCATGCTGCACGCTGCCCCGTTTGGGCGGATTCGCTGAGAGCTACTACCTACTCGAAAATCCTTGCGACCTCCTATAGGCAGCGCTGAGAACGGTATCGGGTTTTCGAACAATCTCAGATGATGTGGCATTGGTACTAGCGGAGATGATTCCCATAGACATATTGGCAGATGAAATGCGCAGACTCTATGAGACGTGTCATGGGCGTCCAGACAACGACGCAAGAAGGCGGGAGCGGCAAGCCTCAACATTGCTTTGGCAGCGGAGATGGCAGAACGCTGAGAATGGTAGAAGGACTTTCAGGCTCATCCCGGACATTGAAAAATGGCTGAGCAGGAAGAGCGGGGAACCAACTACTATTTAACCCAGTTCTTGTCTGCACATGGTGGATTCAGGTGGTACATATAAAGGGTTGGGCACGACAACACACCAAGGTGCCCACTGTGTGACGAACCGGAGGACGCTGAACACGTTATTTTGCAATGTGCTCGGTTTCCTGTTCCAGAAGGCTATCCGCAGGAGCCAGGAAGCGCATTACAGTTCATGTTAGCATCTCCGGCCAACTGGGATCGGATCTGTGAACGTGTGACAGCTATCCAGCTAGAGCTACGTCGTCTACAGAGTGCTAGGCGAAATATGCAGACGTTGCAGAGAGTGCCGGACGGGGGATCGTAGAATACTGACGAGTAGCCACGACCCACGCTCAGCTTCCCCACATTGTCTCGCTTCCCTTATCTACAAACGTACATTCGACTAATAAAACACGAAAGAAGACAAAAAAAAGTCGCGTAGCTGGTCGACGATTGTGTTGTCTGACGGCACAGTTTCCTCACACTGTCTCACTTCCCTTATTCAGAAACAAACTTATACTACACCTCACACAACTATGACGTGAATGATCCCATCGTTTTTTCCACATTCACTGTTTTATTTCGTGTGTTTTGAATATGCAGGCGCAACACTCATTCAATCCATTTTTCAATGAATGAATCACTCACTCACTCATATCTTCTCTCACACAGCATTGCCAACATTCAAATTTCGTCGTCTACACTAATATTGAGTATACATTCATGAATAACAACTTTTGTTGGCAATGTGAATGAGCGATTGCTCATGTCTACTATAAACATACACCAAGCCTATCAAGCCTACCAAGGCCAGCCTAAGTAAGCCACGAAAACAAAATTTGCTTTTTTGCTTGTAAGCATTTCATAAGCATAAGCCTTCGCTGCACAACTCTGATACGTATATTCTTGTTTGATACGAGTGTAGTGATCTGTCAAGTATGATTTTAGAAAGTGATAATATTGTTTGGGTAATAATACTTTAATTTTATTTAGTAGGCCATTATGACAGACCTTGTCAAAAGCCTTTGATACATTAAAAAAGACTGCAGAGCACACCTTCTTTTCTTCAAAAGCATTTTCGATAACTTTAGTTATTCTGTGTACTTGATCTAGGGATAATTCGTTTATGAGGTTTAACAAAAAGCTTCTGCATAAGTTTTGTAATTATGGGAAGCAGAGATATTGATCGATATTATGTTACATCATGCTCTGGCTTTCCAGGTTTGTTTAACATTATTACCTCTGCTGTCTTCGAATATATGGAAATATGTTTCATTATTAAGGTAGTATTCAGGGGGCTAAGTTTGTAACACTTCTGTGATGATTGTTGATTGTCTACGGGGCAGTGCAAACAGAGGCGAAAGGCTATATTGCTGAAAACCTAAAGACCGACCATTATGGTACATAGCCACACCAGCACGAGGTGCCCCTGCTTTCAACTGAAAATGGCGGATCTAGAGAGGCAAACTCGATAAAACCGTGCCTATGGGATGAATGGCACTACGTAAGTGTGTCTCTAAACGGTGGCCTCCAGATACCGGGCACCCTCTGGTTGTAATTAAGCCTTACCGTAACACCGGGGCACTGTTGCGGTGGACTTTTATTCCCCTTTACTCGTGGGACCAAATGTCAGAGAAAATAATTGAAACTTTTATACAAGAGGCAGTAGTGCCTAATACAAACCAGGTCAATACTGACCTTTCTGCGGAAATTGCGGAAGTGCTTTCGTTATCGCAAACGGATAAGGCTTTACATAGCCTCCCCAAAAGCGGTGAAAGCATTGTAATGGATGTCGACAGTGTGGATATAGGTCCCGAAGACAACCTTACAAAAGAGGAAGAGGATAATCTTCTCGACTCACCCACCCCTATCCCTGAAAACACGGTAGATGGCGTCAAAAAGGTGCGGCTATGTGGTGCTGCCCGTAGACGCCTCAAACTCCATCTAAGCCGAGGGCATAGTATTGAAGAGGCTAGAGCACTTGCTCAAAAGCCAACTGCTCTGAAGCGTCAACGCCCTAGCAGTACCTCACCTAAACAAAGCGCACCTAAAAGAGCTAGCTTAGGAACGGTGGCAGTAACGGAAAACAGGACAGCTGTGTCCACTGAAACTATAAGGCCTGGACCAACAGGGCCTACCCTTGCAGGGGAGGTGAGCACAGCACAAATGTCCTATAAAGATGTTACGTGCAGCACAAAATTGGGTATCATTTCACCCAATTATCCAAACACCATATGGTCTACTGAACAACTCAAGGCCATACAGCACACTATCCTAGAAGCGATTAGGAAAAACCAATCGCGTGCGGAAAAACCAGTTTTTAATAGCTACACTTTCCGCTCGGGATGGCTAGTTATCTCCTGTGGTAATAATGACACAGTCACTTGGTTAAAGGCAGTAGTGCCTAAACTAAAGCCGTGGAAGGATGCCGAGTTGAAGATCGTTGAAGAGGATGAAATACCACGTCCTCAGATCTACATTGGCTACTTCCCTGAACTGGACAGTACTACCACGGAAGATATACTAGGTCTTCTGAACGGGCAGAACACTGGCCTAAGGGTGAACGACTGGCGAGCACTCAATAGAGTGCGTAAAGGTACGGTCTCTGAAATTACCTTCGCCATAGACCCTAGCTCAGCCGAAGTCATAAGGAAAAATCAACTCTGGTTGAACTATGGCTTCGGTAGAGTACAAATGCGCCCCAAAAATAAAAGTGAGGCCAATGATGGGACACATGGCAAAGTGTCTGAGGCACCGGCAAGCTCCAAAAGCTCTAAGTGCCCATCCACGAGTACTGCAGAGACAATACCAGAGCAACCACAGTGCTCTAATGTAGCTGCAGTAACTACCTCAGCATCTGGTCCAACAGCAAGACGTGAGCAGGTTAAAGAGGGCATAAGAATGCGACCATATCTTCATGCTGCCACCAAAAACCCATACCACGATCACCAGCGTGCTAAGAAGGGAGGCTATAGATCCGCAGAAGAAGCGATCTTGCTGGGTAGCAACAGAGCGAAGAAGAGGGCGGCAAGTGCCTGTAAAAAAGCCAATTAATGGCTCTTCCCCAATGCAAACCCGGCAGCAATACAAGGCAACTCGGATGCCTTCAGATAAACCACCATCGTGCCAAAGCTGCCTCAGATATACTGGCAAGGAGGTTTAACGCTGAGCTCTTGGATGTAGCTTTCATTCAGGAACCATGGGCTTATAACGGAGTCATCAAAGGGCTCCAAAACTCAAATGGTAGGTTGATCTATGCCACCAATAAGAATCGCCCTATAGCGGCAATTCTGATTAGTAACCAACTAACCTTTCTTCCTTTCTCAAGGTTTATTTCTGAAGACCTAGTGGCGATTTGGGCAAAAGTGCCCACCAGCAAAGGAGAGCATGAGGTCATTCTTGCCTCTGCCTATCTACCGGGAGACGCGGCTACTGCCCCAACAGAGGAAGTTCTGGCCCTAGCGGAGTACTGTCAGCAGCGTCACATCCGATGGATTCTCTCCTGCGATGCAAACGCACACCACACAACCTGGGGAAGCAACGACATAAACACAAGGGGTGAGTACCTTCTTGAATTTATACTAAGACATAATATTACTATATTAAACCGAGGCAACGAACCGACGTTTGTGAATGCAATAAGAGGGGAAGTTCTTGATCTCACTCTTGCTAGTCACAATGTCTCATCGGAAGTCTCAAATTGGCACGTGTCACAGGAAACATCCATGTCGGATCATATGCACATACGGTTTGATGTGGGTGCAACTGTAACACAAGCCAAAAATTACAGAAATCCCAAGAAAACCAACTGGGATATCTTTTACCTTTATCTACAGCGAACGGGGGACTGGGTTTCCTATAAAGAGGCTCTAACTGCCTTTAATATAGAATTGAGAAGATTTAAAAGAGCTACTTGGAGGAATCATTGTGAGAAGATCTCAAATCTTCCAGCTGCGATTCGCCTCCAAGAAGCCTTAGTTAAAGATCACTCAAACGGTATTTGTACCCTGAAAAAACCTGATGGCAGCTTTACACAGAACCCGGGAGAAACCAGCAAACTGCTGCTGGACACTCACTTTCCGGGTCACTCAGCTTCTAATGAACACCCAGTACTGGTGGAATCCACGGTATCCATCAATACTGTAGATGTTAAGCTAGCTAGTAAACTGTTCCATGAAAAACGGGTGCAATGGGCTTTATCATCATTTAGCCCATACAAATCTCCAGGGCCTGATGGGATATACCCTTGTCTGCTCCAACATGGAGCCAAGTACATTGTCCCAAAACTGGCCAGTATATTCCGAGCAAGTCTCTTGCTGGGGCATATCCCTACGAAATGGGCTGAAGTCAAAGTAGTGTTTATACCAAAGGTAGAACAAAAGCCAGAACAGCTACCTAAATCTTATAGACCTATAAGTCTCAGCTCATTTTTCCTAAAATCAATGGAAAAAAATTTGGATCATTATATAAGGAATAACAACCTTATAAATTTTCCTCTGCAAAAACTGCAATTTGCATACCAACGTGGCAAATTAACAGAAACTACAATACATAGCCTAACAACTGTCATTGAAAAGGCTCTTGATTCCAAACAAATAGCTCTATGTGCATTTATTGACATATCAGGAGCCTTTGATAATACTTCATATGAGGCAATAGAAAATGCCCTTCTACGGAAAGAAGTACCCACACCTATTATTAAATGGATAATAGCTATGCTTGAATCTCGGACTATTAATTTACAACTTGGAGGAGAATTAAAATCTATCACAGCCACAAGAAGTTGCCCACAAGGGGGTGTACTCTCTCCACTTCTGTGGACTTTAGTGATGGATGAACTCCTCTACAAGCTTAATGGTCTAGGTTTCAATACACAAGGTTATGCAGATGACCTAGTTGTATATATTGTGGGCTGGCATGAGCAGACTATCTCTGACCGCATGCAACAAGCCCTAAAAATAATAAATAAATGGTGCAGTGAGAAAGGGCTCTCCATTAACCCATCAAAAACTGTGCTGGTACCATTCACCAGGAAGAGAAACACTACTCTCAAATGTCCTGTGTTAAATGGCATCACAATCCAATTTTCCAATGAAGCGAACTATCTAGGGGTTATCCTTGATAAAAAGCTAACGTGGAACCAACATCTAAATAAAGTTACAAAAAAGGCTACAAGGGCATTCTTTGCCTGCACTAGACTTTTTGGTAAAACATGGGGTCTAAATCCCAAAATGACCTACTGGACATTCACTACGGTCATTAGACCAATAGTCACGTATGCTTCCATTGCATGGTGGCCTAAGGTCAAACAAAGGAATTCAGTAAATATACTAAGTAAACTGCATCGACTTGTTTGTGTCAGTATCACAGGGGCCATGAAAACGTGTCTCACTGACGCACTAGGGGTGCTCTTATACATCCCACCATTACCTATCCTAATAGAAAAGGAAGCTACTATTAGCGCCTTGAGATTGGAAGGTATTGCCGACTTAAAAGGGGGCAATATTAAGGGACACCTAAAAATTTTAGAAAATTTTCTAGACAGTCCCATTTTGCATAGAGATGATACTCTATTGTCTAAAAATATCTTCTGCAAACTTTTTCAAATCATTATTAATGATCGAGAAGACTGGAGAACTAACTCTATTAAATTCAAACCCGGCTCCCAGATATGGTTTACAGACGGGTCTAAACTTGAAAATAGTAGAACAGGGGCGGGAATTTATGGCCCTAAATTCAAAAAATCTATCCCAATGGGTACCTACCCAACAATATTTCAAGCGGAAATGTATGCCATTGAAATTTGTGCGAGGGAATGTCTTCGCAGGAAAATGAGAGGAGTACATATTTACATACTCTCGGATAGTCAAGCGGCCTTAAAAGCCCTACAGTCGGTCACTTTCACTTCAAAGATGGCATATGACTGCCTTAACCTGTTAAATGAACTGGGTAACTTTAATACTGTTGTATTAAGGTGGGTACCAGGACATGAAGGTCATGAAGGCAATGAAAAGGCCGACTACTTGGCTAAACAAGGGGCGATCATGCCCTTTTACGGTCCTGAGCCTTTCTGTGGTCTCTCGAAAAGCCACAAAAACGAAGAAATCAGGAAACTTGAGGAAAAGAGTTTTCTAAAACACTGGGTGAACTCCACCGGACAACGCAAGGCAAAACAATTCCTCACTCTTTCAAAGAGTATCTCGAATAAGCTTCTCTCACTCAGTAGAGTAGACTTACGCATTTTGACTGGATACTTCACGGGTCACTGTAACCTAAGGTATCATCAAAATAAGTTAGGTCTTTCCGACACTGACGTATGCCGATTTTGTGAAATGGATAAAGAAAGTTCAGAGCATATACTCTGCAAGTGTCCTGCACTCGGTAGACATAGACTTCACCACCTCGGTGACACTGTTGTTAATCCACACAAATTGTGGAACAACAAACCCCAAGATATGTTAAGATTCATCAAAAGTCTAAACATATAGGGTTTCTATTAAATAGGGCTATGTACAATAGATCTTACTGGTCGCTGTGCTATTGGGCCCGTTATTATTATTAAGGTAGTATTCATGATTGATGGTACCTTGGATATTTTGGGGTTGATGAATATGAACCAGAAACTTATAGTTTCCAAATTTCAGTTCGATAAGTCAAAAATCAAAAAACTTTTTCTAATAAGAACATTAATCTAAAATGGGGTTTGTATGGGAGTACCCCTCCTAGTTCTCCGATTGGGCTGATTCCGACTTGCAGCGTATGGGGAAAATAAGCCTATGTGCAAAATTTCAGCAATCTAGCCCAAAAACTAAGGGACTAGTTTGCATACATACAGACAGACAGATGGACATGGCTAAAACAACTCGTCTCATCGAGCTGATCAAAAATATATATACTTCATGTTGTTTCCGATGTCTCCTTCTGTGTGTTACAAACTTCATGACAAACTTATATTACTATTCATTCCCGTGAAGAGTATAAAAATTGCGTGAACACGTTTTTCATGAACCATTATACGAGGGCTGCTATTTATATTTCGGGAAAAACAGCTTCTCTAAATCGCTCCAATATACCATCACGTATCTCGTCATTAGTGGTGACTTCGTCGATGTCCCTGACTTATATCTTCATTTTTTGGCTCAAATATCTGACCGACGCATTTTGCCCTAGGGTGCCACTGACCATAACCCTCAGCCCTTCTGTTGCCACGCCTTTCGTCTTTAGCTCTAGCAAGAGATCACCATTTTGCGTTCTGCGAATCCTATGCACCGACTCCGTAAAGCCACCACAATTCGGGTCCGCTTTCATCCTCTTTAGGATATCAGCAAAGATTCCCTCCTCATGACGATGGATAACCAAAGCATCTGGTTTTATGTGCTTCCTGAACTCAGCAATCTGCACCTTTTTATACTCTTCACGGGGTTACCTCCTATACAAACCACCCTTTAAATTAATGTTCTTATTACAAAAAGTTTTTTGTTTTCTGACTTATTGAATTAAAATTTGGACACTATAGGTTTCTGTTTTGTATCCATTAGCCATGAAAATTTTATGATCCTAGGGTTACCAGGAGAGTATAAGTACAATAAAAATACAATGCAACTCAAACTGTGTTCTTTGTTGATACTCACACTGTAACAGAGAGAATATAGTGATACTAAGAAAGGAAGGTTAGATGTGAAGAGTATTACATCTTTTGCACAGAAAATGTTAGCCTTCTTTCTGGTTTTTCATTGCTTTCCCAACCGTTTGCCATTGGTCAAGCTGCGGTGCCTTGGGTGTGCTTTGAACTCCTTTTGAAGCGGGTTGCTTTTTCCCCACGGCGATGCTATCTCATACCGTTTGATGGCCAGGTTGCACCAATACCTTCGCTGGTTTATCCTTCACACGTGGACCAGGTGGGAGCCCCGTTTTGATTGATTCAATCATGATTGAAAATGGATGGGACCTATAACAGGCCTAAATATCGCTACATTGTTTTATTGTGTCATGCTTAAAGACTATTAAGCTTCATGGTACAATAATACAAGGTAGCGCCAATTTGGTCTGCTACACTCTCAAAAATTGCTCACTTTCAATTGTTGACGTAACAAGTATATCAGTGTATGAAATGCCGAAATAATGCATTTATTGTTGAATATACAGAGAAAATACATTGCAAATTTAAAATTTAGTGCTACGAGGGCTGCTATTTATATTTCGGGAATAGCAAATAAGAACAAAAATTTTTTAATGAAAATGGCTTTATTGGTTGTCAAAATATTCCCCCTGATGATCATCTTGTAACACCCACACGGTCGATTGCTGTTTAGTTTCCGGCTCATATGCATAGATCCATGATTCATCACCTGCCACGATCTAATAGACGTCTTTTGAAGCACCGCGATTGAAGTTTTTCAGCATTTCTTTGCACCAATTGACACGAGCCTTTTTTTTTGCGCGATTGTCAAATTATGCGGTAACCGACGCGAACAAATGTTTTTGACGACCAAATGTTCATGCAATATTAAATGTATGCGAGTGGAACTAATGTGCAAGGATGCCTCTATCTCACGATATGTCACATGTCGATCTTGCACTATCAGTTCACGCACACCTTCGATGTTTTGTGGCACAACAACCGATTTTGGACAACCTTCACGGAATTCGTCAGCGACTGAACTACGACCACGATTAAATTCTGCAAACCAGCGATAAACTAACGTTTTTGATGGTGCTTTTTCACCATACAAAGAACTAAGTTCATCGACACGTTCTTGTTGGGATAATCCACGTCGAAAGTTGTGAAAAATAGTCCAACGAAAACCCTCTCGAGAAATTTTCATTGTTTTGCCAAATTGATTTCTTTAACTTATTGTAAACAAAACAAAAACCTATTGTACATAAAAACGTACATATATGCTAAAAAATGACAAAGTTTATTATGGCGTTGCCAGATTTTACGTATTGACATTAGTATTGCCTATTCCCGAAATATAAATAGCAGTCCTCGTTTTCATCAACCATCCAAATTTCAAGATCCTAGGGGTACCACGTATGGTACCTCTCATACAAATCCAAATTTAAACAAATACATAAAAAGTGTATTGTGCCCCTCAACCTGTGCTAACATTTGATACTCAAGCTGTGTTCTTTGTTGATACTCAAACTGTAACAGAGCGAATATAGTGATGTTAAGAAAGGATTCATATCTGATATCTCAGTATTCATTTGACTGCGGTTGCGATAAGAAGTGTCTTCAGTGTGCATACAAACTATACAAAAATCAAAACTAAAACTAAAAAACAAAAAACTACTGTTGTTTATTCTTTTATCAAATACACTGCACCTGTTGTTTGCCTGTGGATAAACACCAACTAATAGTAGCTCGTATCACGAAGATTCGGTTTTGTGCTTTACAGTGCTATTTTAACATCACGAACAGCTGTTTTTTGTTTTGATTATGTGTGGCAGAATCAAATTGAGATTAGCATCTTTCAATCGAATCACATCTACAACAACAACCTCTAAATTTTGTCATTTCCATTGTTGTCGTTGTCAAATGGAACTCGAATCAATAGTCGCATCTTCATAGATTCGAATCTTAGCTCACTGTAAAGCCACTATAAGGCACCGTTGGTCATGAGCTAAGACGATGACGAAAATCTCGTTATGAAATGGCAGAAACCAAGTAAGCGAGGTAACCAAAATTCACCAGTAGTAGTGAAAAATTTACCGAAAGTCAGAAACTACTATGAAATTATAAGTGATGAAGAAACCGAAAAGAGTAAAAATCCGACTGATGAAGAGTCAATGCTCATTGACGAAAACAAAAAAGAAGAGATGATTAATATCTATGCAGCCAACGAAAGTGAAAAGGATATTTATTTATGCATGAAGTAAGCGATATTAATAGCAATAGAACTAAGATAAACAAGCAAGATTTTAGCTACAAGGCTCAACGGGACGGTCATGTTAGAGTTATGGTCAAGACAGTTGAAAATTACAGGAAACTTAACAAATCATGTGTTATTTTATACTTTCCAAATTAAGCAAGAAAGAGCGTTTAGAGAAGTTGTAAAAAATCTACATTTTTCAACTTTAACCGACAACATTAAATCTGAAATAGAGTCGCTAGGGTACACTGTTAGGAATGGAAGTAATATAAAAAGTCACATTACCAAGGAGCCTTTGAATATGTTCTTTATTGATCTCTAAGCTGTCAACAAAAATACTGATATATACAGTCTGAAACACTTAAGCAATGCTACAGCTAAAGTTGAGTTCCCTAGAAAGATAAATGACATTGTTCAATGCTTTCGGTGCCAGCAATTTGGACATACGAAATCCTATTGTACCAAGAAGATCAAATGCATCAAATGCTCGTTAAATCATTCGAGCAGCTGCTCTCCCAATAACAAAGACCTACCAGCCAAATGTGTAAACTGTTTAGAAAACCACGCCACTAGCTATAAAGGCTGTAGAATGTATCAAGAGCTCTGTTCGCGGCAGCAGATAAGAGAGCTACATAATTAGTTTGAGAGTATATATTTTTGTAAATGGAAAGAGAGAAGAGCTTATTCTTCTTTATCTTCTTTTCATTCTTTTCCTTTTTTGACTTCATCAAATGTTTGCTTCCTTTTTTATAATTACTCTGTAACAACCGCTTGAACTCATCAACAGCAATTGCATGCTGAAAATTTATATTACAAAATAAAAGTGTATCACAATCTATTAAAACCTAAACGCGTGATCGTGTTTTCATTTTAATTCAACAGGTAGTACAAACCAGAGCTATCTCTAACATTTTGGTGACCCCGACATGATATAGTTTTGGTTAATTATTTTTTGGCATTTAATTGTGTGTGCGTGTGTGTGTTCCACGATGTTGCAGTGGCGCTTATTGTGAATTACTTTGTCAGTCGGAGAAAGGTACATGCAAGTGACATACATAAATATATTATCGTAGTGTTTTGTGCCGATCACAAATCTACCTCACGATAATTATATGCAAAATATAAAAAATCATATAATTTTACTAACTTTGGTTAGGCTGTGGAACCGTTACATCCACTTATATACATTTCGGAAACATTAACTAACAATACATAACATTTGTCGCGAGTGCGAGTGTAAGTGTATACGGTTGTGCACATAAGACATACATACAATACATACACACGGGACATACGGTACATAAGAACATATATACGGTACGTACAGAACATACATTTGTCGCGAGTGCAAGTATATGTACACACGAATGTGTACATAGAACAAAACCTTATACACATAAGCATAAGT